>CAHIKZ030003010.1:285000-482500 GCA_903632075.3 Acanthosepion pharaonis | reverse complement strand
GAAAGAAAGAAAGAAAGAAAGAGATCTAAAGAGAAGAAGAAAGGAGAGAGAGAAAAATATTAGAATAAATCAAAGTGGAAAGAAAGAAAGAAAGAAAGAAAGAAAGAAAGGAAGAGAGAAAAATATTAGAATAAATCAAAAAAGAAAGAAATAAAGAAAGAAAGAAAGAAAGAAAAGAAAGAAAGAAAGAAAGAAAGAAAGAAAGAGAGAAGAAAGAAAAAGGAGAGAGAAAAATATTAGAATAAATCAAAATGGAAGAAAGAAAGAAAGAAAGAAAAAGAAAGAAAGAAAGAAAGAAAGAAAGAAAGAAAGAAAGAGAAAAAGAAAGAAAGAAAGAAAGAAGGGAGAGAGATCTAAAGAGAAGAAGAAAGGAGAGAGAGAAAAATATTAGAAATCAAAGTGGAAAGAAAGAAAAGAAAGAAAGAAAGAAAAAGAAAGAAAGAAAGAAAAGAAAAGAAAGAAAGAAAGAAAGATCTAAAGAGAAGAAGAAAGGAGAGAGAAAAAATATTAGAATAAATCAAAGTGGAAAGAAAGAAAGAAAGAAGAAAGAGATCTAAAGAGAAGAAGAAAGGAGAGAGAGAAAAATATTAGAAATCAAAGTGGAAAGAAAGAAAGAAAGAAAGAAAGAAAGAAAGAAAGAAAGAAAGAAAGAAAGAAAGAGATCTAAAGAGAAGAAAAAGGAAAGAGAGAAAATATTAGAAATCAAAGTGGAAAGAAAGAAAGAAAGAAAGAAAGAAAAGAAAGAAAGAAAGAAAGAAAGAGATCTAAAGAGAAGAAGAAAGGAGAGAGAGAAAAATATTAGAATAAATCAAAGTGGAAAGAAAGAAAGAAAGAAAGAAAGAAAGAAAGAAAGAAAGAAAGAAAGGAGAGAGATCTAAAGAGAAGAAGAAAGGAGAGAGAGAAAAATATTAGAAATCAAAGTGGAAAGAAAGAAAGAAAGAAAGAAAGAAAGAAAGAAAGAGATCTAAAGAGAAGAAGAAAGGAGAGAGAGAAAAATATTAGAATAAATCAAAGTGGAAAGAAAGAAAGAAAGAAAGAAAGAAAGAAAGAAGAAAGAGATCTAAAGAGAAGAAGAAAGGAGAGAGAGAAAAATATTAGAAATCAAAGTGGAAAGAAAGAAAGAAAGAAAGAAAGAAAGAAAGAAAGAAAGAAAGAAAGAAAGAGATCTAAAGAGAAGAAGAAAGGAGAGAGAGAAAAATATTAGAATAAATCAAAGTGGAAAGAAAGAAAGAAAGAAAGAAAGAAAGAAAGAAAGAAAGAAAGAAAGAAAGAAAGAAGAAAAAGAGATCTAAAGAGAAGAAGAAAGGAGAGAGAAAAATATTAGAATAAATCAAAGTGGAAAGAAAGAAAGAAAGAAAGAAAAGGAGAGAGAGAAAAATATTAGAATAAATCAAAGTAGAAAGAAAGAAAGAAAGAAAGAAAGAAAGAAAGAAAGGAGAGAGAGAAAAATATTAGAATAAATCAAAGTGGAAAGAAAGAAATAAAGAAAGAAAGAACGAAAGAAAGAAAGAAGGGAGAGAGATCTAAAGAGAAGAAGAAAGGAGAGAGAGAAAAATATTAGAAATCAAAGTGGAAAGAAAGAAAGAAAGAAAGAAAGAAAGAAAGAGATCTAAAGAGAAGAAGAAAGGAGAGAGAGAAAAATATTAGAATAAATCAAAGTGGAAAGAAAGAAAGAAAGAAAGAAAGAAAGGAGAGAGAGAAAAATATTAGAATAAATCAAAGTAGAAAGAAAGAAAGAAAGAAAGGAGAGAGAGAAAAATATTAGAATAAATCAAAGTGGAAAGAAAGAAATAAAGAAAGAAAGAAAGAAAGAAGAGAGAGATCTAAAGAGAAAGAGGGGGAGGGGAAGGAGTTACAGGAAGAGGAATCTTACTCTTGTAAAAAGGAGAAAGAAGATGGGAGAAGTCTTAATAAAGCAAAAGAAAACTAATCCAAACATGATGATGATGATGATGAAGAAGAAGAAGAAGAAGAAGAAGAAGAAAATAATAAAGTCAGAAAAAAACCCCAAAAGAATTGTGAAAATGAAAAGAAAAAAATCAATGTCAATAAATCAGACAGGAGTTTGAACTCAGCCCCGTAATTTCTCATTCTTGAGCCATTATCCATTATGCCACCCAGCACATCCTAGCTTTTAATACTCACAATTTATATATGTAAAATTATATAATTTAACACATATATATATACTGACATCTTCAACTCCCCAATTAAAAAATGCACCACTTGGATTAAAGTCGGCATGGATGCCTTCATTCCTTCTCAAAAATATTAGATGAAACCGCAGTCCTCTCTATGGTTCACACCAGCATGTTTGGCTGCCATAGCACTACGAGCTACTATTTCCAGCTATACCAGCAGGACAGCTCTCATCCTAATAGGTGACTGTTTGCTAATGCTCGTAACAAATGTAAGCAAGTCCTCAAAGAAGCTAAGTCCCTGTTTGCTCAGAAAATGTGACACCACATAACCTCTAAAAACTTTAGCTTTCGTGACTACTGGCATCTCTGTAATAGGGTACTAAATAAATGCAAGGTCTTTATTCCTACCCACTTCCATCAATTTGAGGTGTTAACATCCTCTGCTGATAAAGCTGAATGCTTTGCCCATAAATTCTCTTCAAACTCTACTCTCGACTCATCTAGAATATCACTGCCTAACTTCCCAATTAGAACTGATTTTCAGTTGAGTGATATGTATATAACTCCTTCTATAATTTCTGCTATCATCTGTAACCTAGATCCCCACAAAGCATGTGGGCCCAATGGTAACCCTGTAATAGTCATTAAGAAGTGTGCTCCTGAACTGACTCCTGTCCTCTCTAAACTGTATAATAAATGCCTCACTGCCTCCTCCTTTCCTACCCAGTTGAAGTCATCATCTGTTGTTCCAGCTTTTAAGAACTCTGATGAACTCTGACCCATTCAACTATCATCCTATTAGACTTCTGCCTCTGTTTGGGAAACTCCTAGAGGCCCTAATCAATGCTGAATTGGTTCATCATCTCTCATCACAGGGCCTTTTCTCAGACAAGCAATACAGCTTTCGTTTCTTCAGATCAACTGCTGATGTACTAACAATAATTGTGGAAAGAGTCTATCGTGCCTTAGATAAAAACAGTGAAGCTTGGGCTGTAACATTGGATATCTTGAAAGCCTTTGACATTGTCTGGCATTCAGGCCTTCTCCAAAAGTTGAAAAGCTCTGGTATCTCTGGGGATATTTTTGAGCTGATCTAGTTGTTCCTATCAAATCGTGAAATGAATGCCCACTCGTCTACTTCCTTTCGTACTTACATCACTGTCCTCCATGGCTTCATCCCTTGGTTCTGCACTGTTTTTAATCTTCATTAATGATCTTCCCAATGACATCAGCTCTCAACTTGGCATCTACACTGATGACACTACCATTTACTCCTGCCTCAATAGTAAGGCTGATCAGTCCAACAGGGTCAAAATGGCAGCCGGTGTACAAAACGACCTCAAGACTATCATTAACTGGGAAAAAAGATGGCTTGTCAATTTTAATGCCTCTAAAAATAAACTGCTGTCCATTAATCATCTGAGAGACCTCTCTCTGCCTTCCATCAGCATGGCTAATGCTATCCTCCAAGAAAGGGACACATTGCACCTTTTAGGCTAATGTTCTTAGCTGACATGATGTTGAAAGACTACATTGAATCCATTGCTAGATCAGATGCTAAGAAAATCAATTCACTGTGATGGGTGAGACAATTTTTCTCTCTGGAATCTATCTTGCATAGTCTATAATTTTTCCATGTTTAGAATATTGCTGCCACATATGGTCCAGTGTCCCTGCTATTTTCCTGGAGCTCCTTGATAAGATCCAAAGAAGAATCAGCAATATTATTGGTCTTGATCTTGTCGCATGGCTTCAGTCACTTACCCAATGCCATAATATTGCCTCTATGTGCCTTTACTTTTATAAATACTTTCATGGTGAATGTTCGAATGAGCTCTTCACTATGGTACCTAGACTGTATGAATTTGAGTGTAGTACTAGACTGGCAGTGAGATCTCATCAGTTTACAGTTGAGTTAGCGAGATGTAGTTGAAACTTCTATGCTAACAGTTTCTAATCCCGCACTTCTTGCTTGTGGTACTCCCTCCCGGCTCTATGCTTTCCAACCCACTTTAATATGTGAAAATTTTAATGCAATATCAATTGCTATTACTATCCTCCTGATTGTTCTTTTCTTTCTGCTTATTACTAATATTTCTGTTCCTAATTCCTCTACATCCTGTAACCCCTTGTGTGCTAGTGGCTATACTGCCTTGCTTGGGTTGATACCGATTAAAAAAATAAAAAATAAAAAAATAAAAAAATAAAATAAAATATATATATATATATATATATATCAAATTTAATAGAATATATTGTACAAAATTCGTCAATATTAGACTTTAGCAATTATCAAAGGCTGACTCAAAATTTCATAATTTTTCAATCACCAATCGGGACTCTTGACAAGAATTTATATATAACTAACAACATGGCCCGGCGTTACCCGTGCTTGATTCAAAAATCGTACAACTCATACAGCAATCACTATCATTTGACTTAAAATATTTTTGCCAAGTTGCTTGGTGGAAGAAATCGGCTGTGTTTATCTCGGCTCCAGTTAGCATCATAGTCGGTTGGCAATATCTTTTGGTTGATGACTAAAAATTAACTTCCACATTTTGACTGTACACATGGATTTCATTTGGACACCATGTGTATTTAAAGTAGTTTCCGGTTATTATTTTTAGTTAAGAGGACTTGTGTATGTTTATGTTTCATTTGTTTTACTTTTTGTGTATCATTCTCTGAAAAAAAATGCTGAGTCACCGGAAGTTAACGGCATTCATTCTGTTTTCAGATGTTTGAGTAGCTGGCAGTAACTACCAGCTGGGTGCGATACCCTTACTCGTGCTTTCAAACTGATTTCATGCAAAAACAATTGTGTTTTTCCAATTTTTGGCGCTGTCAGAACCATCGCTGTGTAATTTTACGTAGTCCTGTGGAGTTTTGTTGAAATCGGTTGAAAAATGTAGGAAATACAATCCCATATATAAACGAACAAACACACACACACACACACACACACACACACACACACACACAACCTGCGTTTTATAATAAGTAAGATCATAACCTCAACCCACCAAACAATATGTCTTATATAGGTTACAAAACAACCTCTCTTTTTCACAGACGCACATGTCATCCAATGTGCTATTAAACAGCACATTAACAAGCATCATAAGAACTAGAGTAACATTAGACAGTTCTTTCCAAACAACACCAAAATAATTCATAAATCCAATAGCAAAAAAGTCTTAAAATTATTGAAGCCATTTACATCAGATAAAACCAACCAAGCATCAATAAAAATAATTATAGTCTTCAAAGAAAGTCATTACAAACGACTGATGTATGTTATGACACATGGCAGGAAACACTTCCAATTTTTTGAATTTATTCAGTCCAATTTAAAATATAACAACGCATTAAATGTACCAATTATGATTTTCTTCACGATATTTTACTTATATACTTATTGTTTATAATGGTCATAAATTCACTACATCTACACTCCTGATGATAACTAACTTGAGTTGAAACCTTGGACATGACAGTTATATAGATTTTGGAAATTTTGTACAGATTTATGAGGATCTTTCAGCAACTGAATGTATTTGGAACTGTCCAAGCACCTGTCAGTTTTAATCAACTTTATTGAAACATCACTTTTTATGTATCCCCCATAGCATCAGACTCTTACCCCCAAATTCTGCTGTTTTCTTCCCATAATCAATTTAGTTTCACTTTCCTGTAGGTTAAATTCTCACTTATTAGAATGCAACTTTATTTTAGTCTTATCACTGAAGTTGATCTTATTCCAAATATCTACATATGACGGTTCATAATTCTTTTACCAACTTACTATAGCTTTCAAATGTTTGGGAAAATTTAGACTTTTGTAGTGTCAAAAGGACATTTTTTTCCATCAATACCACTATTATTTTAACTGTGGCGGCCTGTTAGGGGTCAGAAAGAAAGACACAGGAAGAAGAAAGCAGGTTGAACAAGTGTATTGAAATAACAGAACACAAATACAAAATAAGAGTGTTATTAGTCAGCAGATAGAAATATCCGTCCGAAATGTCAGGTTACACTGCATCGCGACTACTTGCTTAGGAAGTCTCGCAGTTTAGTATTTATGAAGGAGGAAGCGTTCATTCTAATGTAGATAGGTCACCATAACAGAAACACCACCATATATCAAGATCTATCGGGTTACACTGCGTTCTGACTGCCTCCCTTAAAAAATCTCACAGGTTAGTATTTATGAAGGAGGAAGCGTTCATTCTAATGTAGATAGGTCACCATAACAGAAACACCTCCATATATCAAGATCTATCAGGTTACACTGCATCCCGACTGCCTCCTTAGGAAGTCTCGCAGGTTAGTATTTATGAGGGAGGAAGAGTTCATTCTAATGCAGATATTTTAATAATTTAGTAAATGTTTATTTTGTGATGTCAACGAATGCCACTTTTGTAATGCCAAAGAATACTCACTGTCACTTTCGTAATGCTCGTAGTAGTAAAGACTTTGTAATCGCAGATACAACTATTGTAATGGCGTTGAACAATACTGGTGTCAGACGCCTTTGAATAACACTCACACTAATTGTACTTGCTCAATAATACTTGCTCGAACAGTAATCCGTATTGTGATCTGAATTGCTGAATAGTATAGTGAATAGAGTAGAGAATAGGGGTCCATATAGTTATAGAGGATAGAGTAGAAATGGTGATCTGTATAGAAATAGAGGATAGAGTAGAAATGGTGATCTGTATAGAAATGGAGGATAGAGTAGAAATGGTGATCTGTATAGAAATAGAGGATAGAGTAGAAATGGTGATCTGTATAGAAATGGAGGATAGAGTAGAAATGGTGATCTGTATAGAAATAGAGGATAGAGTAGAAATGGTGATCAGTATAGTAATAGAGGATAGAGTAGAAATAGTGATCTGTATAGTAATAGAGGATAGACTAGAAATGTAGATCAATTAGATGTCACACTACCTTTCATATATGTGTTTCCTCTGTCATGTGGTCTAATTAATTCAATAATGGGATCATCTGTGTTTGCTAACTGGCGATCTATGTTCAAACTTAAGTGCCACCAGTGACACTTTAGACTTATATAACACATTTCCATGGATATATATTTCTAATTTGTCCTTTAAAAAATTTGCCTGAGTGTAGAACAAAAAAATAGACAAGTGGATTTTGGCCCAAATTTTTAAATTGGCATTTAACTGGAATGTGTATCACAACAACATTTTTTTGTGATGTCAATGAATGCTTGTTGCCACTTCTGTAATGCTCGTTGTAGTAGAGACTTTGTAATCGCAGATACAACTATAGTAACACCGTTAAACAATACTAGTGTCAGGCACCTTCGAATATCACTCACGCTAATAGTACTTGCTCGATAATACTCACTCAAATAGTAATTCGTATAGTGAATAGTATGATGATTAGCAGTATGAATAGTAATAGAGGATAGATTAGAAATAGTAATTGCTTAGACGTCACACTACTTTGTACTTATGTGTTTCCCCCAAGGTCATGTGATCTACTTACTTCAATAATGGGATCACCTGTTTTTGCTCATTGGCGATCTATGTTCAAACTCAAGTGTTAGCAGCAACACTTTATTCCTATATACCAGTTTATAAATTTATGAATAAAAACTGTTTTCATATTTATTTCTTTATAAATTGGTAAATGATAAATATTGCATTGCATTAGTTTTAATTGTATTAGGTTTTAGAATGTTGTAAATATAGAATTATTTTTGTAAGTAAACAATCTAATGAATGAATCATGTTTAATATTTTTGTTGTAAATTCTCAAGAAGAAAAAATTGTATAAATTCTCTTTCATCATATATGGAGGTCTTATTACAATTTTAATCATTGCTTTTTAAAACAATAAACATTTCTGGGGAATGAAAGTAGTTAAAATAAAATTGATGTCAAAGGAAAAAATGTCCTTTTGACAATGTTTTTTTTAGGGCATGAAGGTTCAATGCTATTTATGTAATACTGAAATGCAATATTTTAGTCAATGTTTCTTGAATTAATATTTCCAGGTTTCTACTGACACCAATTTGTACAAGTCACATTCATTTGTCTCTTGTCTTGCAATTGTCTTTAATTGATCTTATAGTTTTTGAAGATTCCTATGCTTCACATTAAGACAGTAATCACAGATTAGTTGATCCAAAACACTTTAAGAGTCTGGAGATTTCAAGAGGATTTATGAAATTCCACTTCTTAATATTCCAAGGTCTTTCATTACTGCCATCTGGCTCATATTTGTATCTATAAAAAGAATGTATAAACATAAAATGTCTTAAAATAATTGTCGAACTTTATCCATTTCATAATGTGTGATGTCATTTGTTTACACTTAATACGCCATGAACCGATATGAATGCATGTGAGAGATTCACGGATGATTGAAGTTTAAAAGCAGTAAATTCGACCTTGCTAACCGGTAGATCCTCTGTGACCAAATTGGTTAAAAGGCACATGAGGCTATATGATGGTTCTGTATAGGATACAGGTTCGAATCCTGTTGGAGGACAAATATTTTCTATGAAAATTTCTCGAACATTCAGGCCGGTAAATGTTGTTTAATACTGTTTATTATAAACAGAGCATTTACTTAAATATTTGTATCTATAAAAAGAATGTATAAACATAAATGTCTTAAAATAATTGTCAAACTTTGTCCATTTCATAATGTGATATATATATATATATATATATATACACGTACAAGATGTGATGGGTAAATTGTCACCATTTTATATTTTTTATTTTGCATATATGCATTGTTTGTTTTTGATTTTGTCAACTGCACAATATAGTAGGGTCAGTTGGGCACCCTCTGTGAGAAAAAGACCACCATGATGCAATTCACTCTGCCATAAATTTGGAAATGGCATGATGTACGGCTTGGCATTCATGCCAGAAGCTCCAATATGAACATTTCAGAGTGTTTGGGTGTCATTCAGAGTTGAATGAGTCTGATGGTGATTATGAATGTGTTTGGAGTGATCACTAGTGGCAGTGACATTATGCCTCCATTCATCTTCCCACAGGGCCTCATGGAGGCCTATATCAAATGCCTCAAGGAGGTAGTATTTCCCTGAGTCAAGAGGGTGGCTGCTAGAAGACCCAATATCTGGCAATAGGACTCTGCACCATGCCACACAAGCATAGCTGTCAGACAATTTCTGCAGCCACATCACCCCTTACATCTGGCCACCTAACTCCCCAGACTGCATCTCCTTTGATTACTATGTGTGGGGCACAGTTAAGCAAGGGAGCAACAAAACTCCTTGTGACACCAAAGATAGACTGAAGGTAAGGATTATAGCAGCATTCACCAAGGAGATCGTCTAGAAGTGTTGCAGGAGATTCCAAAGTCATCTGGAGGCCATGGTTGAAGCCATTGGTGATTTTATTGAATAAGTTTACTCTTCATTGTTTCAAGATATTTTTTCTGTAAAGTCAGTTACACAATGTTATAATGTCTATAAATTGTTTGGATTTATTCAACTGCACCTTTTCATCTACACACTTCAAGTCTCTGAGTTTCCTCATATCCACCAACATAGAAATAATATCAGACAGTTAATACTTTAAAAAGGACAACTTTCAATTTCTTTGTTGTATTTATATTTACCTTTTCAGTTTTTTTCACAATTAGAAAGAGAACATTTCAAGCAATGTTATAAGTGTTCTGGATGTTTATCTTTTAGCATTTAACCTTTCAGTTTTCTGGAATTAAAAAAGAGCATTAATACTGATGTAATGGAATAACCAGTCACCCCCATGAATGATTACATTATAGGTAGTAAGTACCTATAAAGCCAACTGTCTATGAGAGACTGCAGAAGAGCGAGAGCAAGAAGACACAAGCACGTCCAATCTTCCAATTAGTGGCACTCACTACTAGATTGACCTGTTTGTATAACTGTACCGTATTTCATCTTGTACTGGTTGTGTACAATAAACCTTTCTTCTATTATTCACCTGGTGTTAAGTATTTAGTCTCTTAGCACGAAATATAACAAAGACCATCTTCAAGTTCATTCTTTTCTTTTACTAAGCACTGATGTTTCACTTTCCTTAATGTTGTCCTGATACTTTTC
Source organism: Acanthosepion pharaonis (assembly GCA_903632075.3). NCBI lineage: Eukaryota > Metazoa > Mollusca > Cephalopoda > Sepiida > Sepiidae > Acanthosepion > Acanthosepion pharaonis. Next base: position 472,255 of record CAHIKZ030003010.1, on the reverse strand, counting down.
CTTTTTGGCCTTATGTCTGTGTCTTAACCAATGGTAGATGTTAGTCAACTGTTATTTAGAGACATATAGTCATCTTGAAATTAATAACTGCTCTTGGTTCTCTTGACTTCAGATGATGGTTTTCAAGTTTCCTGAGAATAATAAACCCATTTTTTTTACTAATGCTAACCCTATACAAGACCCAAGATCCACTCACAGTAGAGAGTTACTGAAGTCAGTTGTTGTATGAGAGTGTACACTCGTCCTTTTCCTACCTATCACCCCTAGTAACAGAACAGTCTATATCTTATGCATACGTACGGAAAACTTCAACCAATAAAAACCGTACTAGGCAAATCAACAAATCTCATTGGTTAACAACACAATAATCTGAAAGTTTCACGTGCAAAATGAAATTGCGCCAAAACTTATGTGAGCCGATTTTGGACTTTCAAAATTTATAAAAGAAAACGCCGACTGACCAAAGCAGTCAGAAACAAATATCCACAGAGAAATTGCCAACATACTCCACGTCACTTGAAATCATGATTTTACCGCACAAAAGTACATCAACACTGACTCACTTGCAATTTAAACTCAACCAACTCTGTGGACATCGAATCACAAACCTTGCTTATCCAAAGTGAATTATATTCACAACCAATTAAGTAAAAATCAACGTGCGAATGATTTAGAAATATTACAGTCAAAGGTAGATCACTACATAAGAATTCCTACCAAAAAAAGACACTTAATATTGACAATTTTAATATCAACACAAACCTAGAAAGACTGTAAATGAACAACAAACGAATACTAAGAGAGACATACTGAAACCTAAAATATCACACACACTTTGCCATAGTAACATATACCAAATATCCTGCTTGTATATTATTTTGAATTGTATATAAATGTTTTATTGGTTTCTAAATTGAATATGTCTTGTTTTTGATCGTATTTAAAATTTGTTTATTTATTTGTTTGTGGATGCAGAAAGTCACGCAACCTACACAAATTCCTTCTGATTCACTCAATTACAATTAATAAATTCTGCACATCCCCAACAAGAGTAAGAGATGCAGTTTATGAAGATATGTATGAAAGGCAACAGTTAACCCTTGATTTAAACAGGTCAATATTATAGTAACCAAGAAAGCATCCTCCTGGGATTCTATTCCACAAAGCAAACAACAGTTCTTGGCTTGAACGTTATATGGACATGTACACACACAAACACACACCAAAAAGAACTTAACCACCCCATAATTAATATGTCAATATATAACATCAAGGCAAAAACAAATAAACTACTAAACATTACATAAAAATAAAAATGAAACATTAAATAAACAATAAAGCATGTGCTGTATTTAAAAATTACATATAATGTGCACATACTGCATGAAGTGTGGTACGTGTGTAGATGTGCAGAAATGTAAATTATATATGTTTATATGTATATGTGTATATTCAAAAAGTGATAATGAAAAAATTATGCAAGTGGATCTCGTTCCTTACTAATGCAAAGAGAACAAGTGAGAGTCATCTCAGTGTATGCAGTGTGGCAGGTCTTAGTTGTGAAGGGTTAGAGGAGGTGAAACTAAAGAATAAAGCTTGTCTGACACATTTTCTATGGAAACAGAAATAGTGTAACAAGAGTTGTGGTGATTACAAAATTTCTTTCTTCTTTCTATCATATTACAGGGAATAGATTAGAGAGGAAAATATAAGCTTGGACTTTTACATCTGGCTGCTACTCATACTATCATGCAGGCTTCATCAACTCTAACTGATTACTTGATATCATGTCCTTTTTATTTGTACCTCACTTTTGTGATGGATTATGATGAGTAAGAAGCCATTGTTAAAGTGCACGATAAATAACACAATCAGAATTAATGAAGTTTGCAATGAAAAGAAAAAAGGTCAAAAAGATTAAACAGCAACAATCATGCAAGCAAAAAAACAATATAGTTAAAGCAAATCAAAATTGATAAGAAGGCAAAAGAATTCACAAACGGATTTGGTGTTTGTACACAAAAGCAAGATCGATTGAGCAAACACAGTATGTCTGCCTAGTAGGCATGTCAAAATGCAAGCCATTCCATTTTATTGGCTAAAATATATCCCAGCATGCATTTCATGTTCTTCTGACTTTAAGAGGAGGAGAGAGAAACTTTTGCAATCATTCCCCCCACTTTGGGAAATCAACAGATTGTGTATATGTATATTTCAAATTGTTAAGCTTGGACTGTTACATCTGGCTGCAACTCATATTATTATGCAGGCTGCTTCAACTCTGACTGATTACGTAATATCGTGTCCTTTTTAGTTATACCTCACTTTAGCAATGGATCATATATATATGTATATTTCAATTGTTAAAAAAAAGAGCATTTTCAAAAACTCTGGTATTGGATAGTAATATAATTGTTAATTTTTAATATTATTACATTAAGCATTGTTAACTATTACTGATTTTTTGAATACAGTTTCTTTCATCTTAGTTTCACTTGCTTTTTACTGCAACTACTCATACCATCAGTCTATGGTCATTAGCATGTACAAGGTCAAGGGGGTGGAAAACTTGGCCTTGTAAACATATTCAACTGCTCTACAATAAAGGAAAGGAAAAGAAGAACATAAATAAATTGTGAAATCCAAAATTTTTATATCCCAGAAATAATTACAGTCATTTACAAAATTTGTTTCTTCTTTTTATCATATTACAGAAAACAGATTAGAGAGAAAAAAATTTAAGCTTGGACTATTACATACGGCTGCTACTCATATTATCAGGCAGACTACTTCAATTCAGACTGATTTTTTGATGTCTTGATCTTTTAATTTATACCTCACATGCAGATGTCATAGTCGACAAAAAATCTGCATAAAGAAAATAAACAGGCTCTATTCTAAAATGTATTAATTGAAGATTATAAAATTTCTAATAGCTTAATAACTATACATGATTAAAAGCTTAAACTTTGCAGATTAGTAATGTGATAATTGTTTTACATGCTGTGTAATTTTTATCTTCCTTCATAAATTAAAAGTTAATTAAATTTTATTTTATGTTACTATCCAGCAGGTATATAATATTTCATTCGTAATTTTCATTAAAAAGATATTTTTATTTTGTCTAAAACTGATTAACAGAATATCTTCTAATAATGTGTCTGCAATAATTTAAAAAATTTTATCTATTTACTTCACATGGTCTCAAGCTATAGAAATTTTGAAAGTTTTTCTTCATAAACACTACAGTACCATTATGAATATTTCAAGAACTGGTTGTGTGACCTTGATACAACTTAGCACCCAATGAAAAGGGTTTTTACTTCATATGCGAGAACAGACACTCTAACTATTGGGCTAGTCGGACAACAATAGTAATGATGATGGTAATATTAGCAGTTTCCTTATAAGGAAACATTCAACAATTATTGACCGAACAGCCACTGTTACTTTCGGTTGAAATTTATAAAATCTTTGTTAAAACAATTTTTTAGGAAAATAGGTTTCCTAAGTCCAGTATTTATGGGGGCTTTGAAATAATGAAGAATAAATATAGCCATTAGATTGTGGCACCTGACGATTGCATTGTGCATGCATCTTTATGACCAGGGAGCCTGGACGGGTTATGTACTGAGTTACGTGGACATTTATTACAGTTGTTCTGCCAACTGGACACTAGTTGGGCTCTACATGAAGATACCAATGAAAACTTAAAGTGTTAAATGTGCATAAAAGGAAAAAATTGGAAAAATATAAGTATTAAATTGCCTATATCCCTTGAAGAGTGGACAAGTAGGTCTGGCTACGAAACTCTGGTGTGGTATGCTAAAGCTAAGTAACAAACTTTTAGTCACATTAATCTTATATATATATATATATATATATATATATATATGTACATGTGTGTATGTATTATTTTTTCTAGATTTTGTCCTTGGGGTTACATAAGCACATGTGCACATGTGGATGCAAAAGTAGGTATGCACTAATGAAAACAAAACATATGCACAAAACTTATTATATTGATTATACAAATATATCAATACTGGTATAATACTGTATACCTACTTCTGCAGGTCCCTTATATGTAATATGGTAGTATGGGTATATAAAAAAAACAAACAAAAATCCTTATATACAATTATGCTGTTTTAATGTTAATATGTCAATACGTGACGACAACGTGACCATGTTTTAAACGGAGCGCTGATCTTATAAAACTTTCAGTTATCTGTTTGGATAAGTCTTGTTCTTATGTACATTGTCTTTGTCATGTTGTATTGATAATGTTATAATTTATGAATATGTCCTGAAGATGGTTTATTAGACTGAAACGTCTGACACTGACATATTAACATTAAAACAGCATAATTGTATATAAGGATTTTTGTTTGTTTTTTCTGTATATATTTTTCTTCACACCTATGTGTGAGTGTGTACATGTACATGTGAGCATATGCACACACAAACACACACCAAAAAACGAGCTTAACCCCCTATAATTAATTCTGAGGGATTTTATCAAGTCAGACTCCTTGATAAATTCCCTCAGAGGATGAAATGTGCCAGGTAAGATTAGTTCTCCTTTTGTCTTTATGTGCCAGGTAAGATTAGTTCTCCTTTTGTCTTTATTTATATATATATATATAGAGAGAGAGAGAGACAGAGAGAGAGACAGACAGACAGACAGACAGAGATAGATAGGTAGATAGAATATATATATATATATTTCTAATTGGTTGGATATTAGTATATTTTTTTCATAAGTAAATGGACTACTCTACTATCTTAACAGTAGATTATAAATATTAATATTAAAATTTTATAATAGTCAATTTTTTATTTTTGCCTGATGATTGCCACGTGCATGAAAGTCAGAGCTGTACCAAACAATGAGGAAAAAATGTATATTTAATACTAGTATAAATATGTATTCATATATATATATATATATATATATATATATATATATATATATATATATATATATAATAAAAAAAAGAATAGTAAGATATATAATCTGGTGTTCTTAATTGATATTTTTATTTTTACAAAACAGTACTCAGTATAAATTTACAGAACATAAATGAAAAAGTGGACGACATGTGTTGAACAGATATCAAAATTCGTTGAAAAATGCACCCCAACCCTACCTAGACTTAACCTCTTTTTTAAACCTAACTCATAATTGATACAATAATAGTTAATAAAAATAAACACACTACCGCCCGTGTCTAAATGATTGGATTTGTCTTTATCCTTGGAAAAAAAAATAATGAATTGTATATGCATTTAAAACTCAGTAAATTTAAAAATAAGTTATTCCAAAATTTGCTTGAAGATGAAAGATAACTAATGCTTTTAATCTAATTATATAATTAAATTTGAAGTTTTTAGCTTTGGTTTTTAAAACATGGTAATTCCTGTGTAGCAAAGAAACCATATTTAAATTAGTTAATTTATAATATATATATGTGTGTGTGTGTGTGTGTGTGTGTGTGTGTGTGTGTGTGTGTGTGTGTGTGTGTGTGATGTGGTTGACTGGTTAGAACATTTGCTTTCCAGCCATGTGACCCATGTCCAAATCATAACATGGTTAATTTGTCAAGGAGGTGACTCCCTGATGTTACTGACCTGGCAGATGGGATCCCAGCATGTGGTACTGTTTCAAAGTATTGGAAAAGCATATAATGTGTTGACCCAGGCCTTGTGAGCCAAATTGAGTAGATGGAACTGTTCAAAAGTCATCAATGTTTTTATTGGCAGAAAGTCACAAGTCATTATGCTGGTTTTGTTCAAACAGTTGATCACGTCAGATTATGCGCTCTCTCCATAAAGCTGTAATTAAGGTCCACCCAGCATAGTTGTAGTATAAACCACAGGTGGGCTCTGTGAGCATTGAAGAAACACAAATGTACCTAAGTCAGAGTCTGCAACAAGGATTTGCTAGCCACCCGAGCAGATGGCAATGCATGCAGATGATTATTATTATTATTATTATTATTAATATTATTATTATCATCATCATCATTCGATTTCTGCTATGGACACACTACCTACCAAGTCTGCGGAAAGACCTAAGGCAGGTCGTGGTGTGTTGTTATGGCCACATTTCATGTTAATTTTTTTTTTTTTTTTTTTTTTTTTTTTTTTTTTTTATCTCCGATGAAGTTGCTAGCGTTACATAGACAAAGTTCTCCTTAGTGTGTGTGCTGTACTTAATAAGACAATTTTCTGTATGTCTCTTAAGCTGGGGTTTCCAGGGATTCTTTCAATGTGTTGTTTTGTTCCATTTTTTATTTATTATTATTATTATTAATATTATTATTATTATTACTAATATTATTATTATTATTATTATTATTATTATACTTTTGGTGTAGGGTGGGGACAGAAACAAAATGTACGCCTGATTTGATTTTCAACAAAAAGATTCCTATCTTTAGCCAAATCTGAAATATTTTCCAAATCCAGAGAGAACTCCAGCCATTTAAAAGTTAACTGGACATGGCATATGAATGAACCTGTTCAGGATAAGTGAAGACATTTTTTTATCCAATGGGGAAAGAAATTGTTCTTTTGCCAAGAAATGTTCATACTTTTTGTTCTATTTGTTCTTTTTTGATCATTTTTCTTTGTTTTTTTTTATTTATAAATTTTATTCTTATTTTTGTTTTATTTTTGTTTTTTGTTCTTTTTGTTTTATTGTTGTTTTTTCGTTCTTTTTTTTGCTTTTTTTGTGATTCAATTTTTTCTTTTTTGTTCTTTTTCATCCTTTTTTGTGGTAAAAACAAAACTCAAATGTGGTAACTGTGAGTTAAAGTATTATCTTCAAAATAGAAAATATCTGTATTTCCACTATTTACAATTGAACTAAAATCTTCATCTTTGTTGCCACTATTACAAAGAAAGTTTTTATCCAATGGGGAAAAAATGGTTCTTTTGCAAAGAAATTTCACTTTTAGTTATTTTTGTTCTCTTTTTATCTTTTTGCAAAAAAAATTTTCTATAAACTTGAAACAGCTTCTTCACAAAAGATATACAAGTTTAACAATTTTTTACTCAAACTATCTGGCCTTCATAAAAAGAATTTGTACTAAAAAACAACCTGGATGATTAAACATTTATTAAAGACTAACATTTTCAAAGTAGTAAAAATAAAATTTTATAAAATCATTCAACAATATATTCCTCCTTCATTGTTTACAAGCTCCTTCAAATGATCCACTAACTATTCAATGGTAAAAATCACTGGGTTATGGTTAAAAAAATTCATCAAGCCATGTTTTAATCTCCACAATATTGTTGAATGAAACACCCCTCAAATTGTTAGAAAGCAACCCAAAGATGTGGTAGTCTGAAAGAGGGGGGCTAAATCAGGAAAATATGATGGATGTGGCAGAACTTCCCAACTGAGTTCTTTCATTGTATGTTTGGTTATGTTAGTGATGTTGAGCTGAGCATTGTCATGTCAAATAATCCCACTGTATCACTGGTCAGATCTTTTTAACAGAACTGCCTCTCTGAGCCTGTTCAACAAACAGCTTAGTATTGACCGTATGGTTGTTTTGAAGCATTACATAGTATATTAGTCATTACCAATCTAAACACAGATCATTCACTATCATAGGTGCAGCTCTGGCTTGTTTTAGGGTGTTGCCTGCTTCTTGGGACTCACCCATTCTTTTCTCTGCCTCATATTCCTGTAAAATATATTATCGATCACAAATACATTTTATTTTTAATTTGTTTTAAGCAAGTTTTACTTTGTAGAAGAAAATATCACTTTAATTTTAACTGCATTGCTTAATGAAATGGATTTATGATTAACAACGTGATTGTTTGACTCGACAGCAGTAAGTTAATGGTATTTGGAACTTGTTTATTTTTTTTAATATTAAAAACTTTTTACAGGGATGAAGTAAATGATGCTTATTATTTAAATGTTAAAGTTCCATTAAAAACATGATTTAATGGGATTAATTTAATATAATCATATATAGTTTTATGTTTTTTCTCAGATATTGAACAAAAATTGTTAGAAAATGGTCTTTAATCTTTATTAAAGAAACTTTTCGATAATACAATAAAGGAATCTTTCTTTGTATCCATGAGTAGACTGGTGTCAAGTGAGTAAAAAGGCAGAGATGGATGAGTGCTGGAACTTGTTTCTCTCAGTCAATGTGTGTATGGCAGCCATGTGCCATGTCTTTGTACCTTTACTCATTGAGAGTTTGCCATCTTCTGAGCCAATTCCCTGGAGGTCGGGCACAGTTCTTCTTTAATCAGTGTGTGCAATTGGTTCCCATCAAACTGAACAGGTTGACCAGAATGTGGAGCCTGAGTTTGAACTTCCCCCACCTTGAAACAGGAAAACCATTTCTGTGCCATTCTGTTGGTAAGGAAGTCATCTCCATACACAGCACAAAAGTCTCTAGCAGGTTTGACAGCTTGGCAGTTCTGTGACATTGATTAAAAGCAAAGAGAAGACAATATTCGACATACTCATTCTTGCCTACTTGGCATTCCATCTAAAAGGGGTGTCTAATCTGAAATATTTCAATAACTGTTGTGAGACTGTAACATACCTACAACATGGACTCTTCCAGGACTATATAAAGTATGCGATATAACACTCTAGGAGAAGAGGAGGAAAGAGAGAGAGAGAGAGAGTATTCTAATACCATAGTATCAGCCGCGTACGACTACCAATATTGGACACTAGCACATAGTAAGCTCCGCTTACACTTACACTATCTTTGTAACCTTTTTCTTTAATATATCTTTCTTACCTCTAATCCATGTTCCGTGTTTTCCTTCCATGGTCCCAACTTAGGATCCACATCAATAACATTAGACAACAGTTTCACAGGATGAACAGAGTTACTTCAAAGCAAAAATAAATGCTGTGAAAGGATCAAGATCATTCACAGAACATCAGAAAAAAATGAATGAATATATGACACATTTGGCAGAGGAGGGGTGTATTCAACAAAAAATCGAAAATTACTTTATTCACTGCAAATTATTCATTATATCATATTCAACTATTTTACAAGAAGCTAGAGCTGTTACACAACATTGCAAGCCCAATTTAGGTTCATAGTTCGTATAACCATGCAATGAGATGAGGTAACATAAACTGAAAACAGGTTTATGAGGTTGTAGGAATCCTTCTACTCGATTTTTTGTTGAAAGTTAAAATTTGGATTATCGGGATTCAATACATTAACAAAATATCGTTACAGGGTCGCTCGTAATTTGGCCGTCTAAAATAATCAAATGCTTTTCATTGAAGGAATAAAATTCAGTAGAAAAGACGATGTAGTTTCAACAAATAAACATTGATTTAATATAATGATAGGAATACAAACAGTTGATAATAGATTGGAAAGTAATGTCTTTTGTTTGGGTTGATAAAGTTCTGAAATAAAATATAAACTGTTTTTGTGTATGTGTGTGAGAAACAATAAAATGTTGTGATATGTATGTTTGTATGAAAAGTCAACATGTGTGTGTGTGATACATAGTAAAAATGGATACGAGAGATACAAATTGTTTCTTACTGTTAGCGGTGTTGCCGTGGTCTGGAGTTTGTCAACGCTGTCGTTTTTGACATGAGGTCATGAAGGTCATCGGCGAGAGGTGTGTGTAGCTTGCTGGCAGCCGCATGTATACTGTTTTGGGAACGGATTTTGTATGTTTTTATACACTTTTTCCGAACAATATCGGCTCCAGAATTAAATTATTTATTTATTTCTAATTGGCCCTAAGAAGTCACATGGTATGTCTTCTACTACGTCCGTACGATATTTGGTCGGTATCTACCTAAAAATAATTATGACTAATACAACAAACATTCTGATTTGTAATCTATGATTTTATTGGTGTGTTTTAAGATGTAAGTGTTTTCTTGAGTGTGATTGGTTTATAATTATTGTAGTTGATATTTTAGTGGGCACGACAAGGTAACATAAACTGTGAAAGATCGTTATATTATTGTTACATAATTATAGTGAAATCATTAAGGTTTTTGTCAAAAGCATTTTATTTTTGGTCATATATTAATTTAAAATATTTCTTTTTAAAGGCTTTATTTTTTAAATGGAATAAGATCATTCTAAATTTCAGAATTTCACCATTGCCCCTCAAAATGACTGGAAGAAAGCAATCTAAAAACAACAATGGAAAAGAGAGGTAACAAAGCGTAAATGAAAACCTCAGTTTGTTCAACTTAGGAAACTTCACATTGTAGCCAAATTATTCTAAAATGCTGCCAATAACAAAGTAGAAAAAGAAAAATACCTAACTACAAATCAAATATAACATCAAAATTTATATTATTTTTATCTATTTGTTATGTAAATAAATACATAAATTGTCATCAATGTTTCCGTAAAAATTGATATTTCCTGTAATAAATTCTTAATAAATATTATTGTTATTATTTTAGTTAAGTGTAACGTAGTCCTGCATTTACAATTCTTTACAGTTAACCATGAAAAGAAATGTTGATCAAAATTGCATAAAACATTTAAGCACATATTTCTGCAAAATTATCAAATGTTGAATATACCCCTCCTCTGCCGAATGGGTCATATTTAACAACGTAAAGAAAATGATGAAAGTGATCCTCACAGGGTGTTCCAGTCCATTCTCATCTCATGTCTTGAATAAAAGTCAGAGTCAGAATAAGCAGTGGTTGGAATTTTTTTTCAAAATGTAATAAATTGGCAGATAGGTTTGTAAAAATCTCATGAGTGGATAGGAATGTCTAGAATTGTCTTTTTACAGTTCATCAACCCCTTGTGAGTTATTTAAAGCTGAAACATATTACAAATTATAGGAGGTTACTTATAGTACAGGATGTTCCCAGGCAGTGTCCCATCTTCAGTGGGCTCAACCCTACATAACTTTGGTGATCAAATAAGAAATGGCGCTGTTTCAGTGTGCTTTAAAAAGAGCAAAGTCCTTGTGATTTGACCGTAAGCTGAAAAGAGCAAAGTACTTGAGATTTGACCATAAGCTGAAAAGAGCAAAGTCCTTGAGGTTTGACTGTAAGCTGAAAAGAGCAAAGTCCTTGAGATTTAAGCGGAATAGTGTGAAGTCCTTGTGATTTGACTGTAAGCTGAAAAGAGCAAAATCCTTGGGATTTGACCATAAGCTGAAAAGAGCAAAGTACTTGAGGTTGGACTGTAAGCTGAAAAGAGCAAAGTCCTTGAGATTTAAGCAGAAAAGTGTGAAGTCCTTGTGATTTGACTGTAAGCTGAAAAGAGCAAAGTACTAGAGATTTGACCGTAAGCTGAAAAGAGCAAAGTCCTTGAGATTTGACTGTAAGCTGAAAAGAGCAAAGTTCTCGAGATTTAAGCAGAAAAGTGTGAAGTCCTTGTGATTTGACTGTAAGCTGAAAAGAGCAAAATCATTGTTTTGGTGTTTCAGGAATATTTTCTTTTTCTATTTACCATTCTAATGTGTACTATCTTTTAATTTTTCTAATTCCTGTTCAATAATAAACCTACTTTTTAATTTTTTTATTAATGTTTATCCTATACAAGGCTCAAGATCTACTCAAGGTAGGGGGTTACTGAAGGTAGTTGTTGCAGTAAGAGTAAAGGATACATTTTATGAGGATATTTGGCAAAGATAACAGTTAACCCTAATCTTGAAGAGGTTAATATTGTATCAAGTAAGAAAACATCATTGTGGGACACTGTTCGACAAAGCCACAGTCCTTGGGTAGAAGTTATCTGAATGGAACTTGTTCCTTAGTAATGGAATATGAAAATAACCAATGTATGCAGCAAGGTGGGTTAGAGCTGGAATTGTTAGGGTTGGTGAAACTAAGAAAACTAAAAAAACTAAGAAGTGTAGAAATAACAACACAAGAGGAAGGGGGTCTGCAATGTTTCATCTTGGTGTTGTAAGCTGGAAAACAATTCATCAACCACAAAACCTTTTTGCAATGGAAAATGAAGCTGGGTAGCTCCAGCCCAGACATGGCAGCGGTACTCCATTTTTGGCCTAATCTAGCTCTTCTAAAGACAAAGCATAGCAGAAAAAGACAGGTACTTACATGAGCAGTACAGGGAACTGACCACTTTTTCAGTATCTTTAGTGATCTTTAATTATGGATTGTACATACATATATTTCAAACTAGCAGTAGAGCCCGGCATTGCCCGGGGAATGTAACAGTAAGAGATAGATCAAGTATCGACCATCATAAAGACTGAAAAATAAAATTGACAAAGATTATTGTTTAAGGTTGACAGACACGCATGTCTTAATTATTTTTTTTGTTTTGTTTTGTTTTTTTTTTATGAATTGGTCAAACCCAAAATCAAACAAAAACATTGTCTTCAATCGTTATGAGTCTACTGATTGAATAGAATTTTATTATAAACAATTGTCTTGTAAATGGAATTTTTAAAGCATTCTGAATGTAAAAATAAAGAAAAAAGTGTGCAAGACAATAAGAAACACTACCTGCTAAAAAAAAGTGAAGTTTTGTTGAAATCGGTTGAAAAATGTAGGAAATCCGATCCCATATATAAATGAACACACATAAACAAACTGGGTTTTATAATAAGTAAAACTCGATATGAGTTGTCCCCCTTTCATTCTCGTGATGCCTTTTAATCGTGTTTTCAAATTGATTTTGTGCAAAAACAATTGTGTTTTTCCAATTTTTGGCGCTGTCAGAACCACCGCAAGGTAATTTTACGTAGTCCTGTGAAGTTTTGTTGAAATCGGTTGAAAAATGTAGGAAATCTGATCCAATATATAAACGTACAGACACACACACACACACACACACACACACACACACACACACACACACACACACAACCTGGGTTTTATAATAAGTATGATTATTAACAGACAAAAGGGCATTTGTTTTAAAAATACTCGCATTAGATATTATACAGGGTGTGGCAAGATTACCTTCCAGAAATAACTTCCACTAAAGGATAATACACTAGTGGCAATGGTGTCTTCATCTAGCTAATGTCTTACCATTATGTGAGAGGTATTTCAGCAGCACCCTGTATATGCAATGGAAGGTTGAGGAGATGAAAATGTGGCCTTTTAAACATATTCAACTCATCCACAATAGAAAAGGAAAGGAAAAGAATGTAGATAAAGTGTGAAATTCAAATTTTACATTCCAGATATCATTGCAATGATTTACAAAAATGTTTTTCTCTTTTTTCTTAAATTCAGTTTCTTCTTTCTGAAAACATTTATCATATGACAAGGAATAGACTAGAGAAAGAAAGGAAAGTCTAAGCTTGGACTGTTACATCTGGCTGCTACCCATACTGTCATGCAGGCTACTTCATCTCTGACTGATTACTTGATATCATGTCCTTTTTATTTGTACCTCACTTTTGTGATGGATTATGATGAGTAAGAAGCCATTGTTAAAGTGCATGATAAATAACACAATCAGAATTAATAAAGTTTGCAATGAAAAGAAAAAAGGTCAAAAAGATTAAACAGCAACAATCATGCAAGCAAAAAAACAATATAGTTAAAGCAAATCAATGTTGATAAGAAGGCAAAAGAATTCACAAACGGATTTGGTGTTTGTACACAAAAGCAAGATCGATCAAGCAAACACAGTATGTCTGCCTAGTAGGCAGATCTGGACAGAGTCATGTCAAAATGCAAATCATTCTATTTTATTGGCTAAAATATATCCCAGCATGCATTTCATGTTCTTCTGACTTTAAGAGGAGGAGAGAGAAACTTTTGCAATCATTCCCCCTGTTGGGGCCACCCACCTTCTCATCAGAATGGACTGATCTCTCTACTACTAATAGGACAGTTCTATAGAGTTCTGGAAGATCAGGTGACCATCACACTTCCGTCTTTCTACCGGAAGATACAGTTGGACTTTATACTCTTTCTGATTGTTACTGACTAACCTGCGTTCGTTTGACTACTAATCCCTCTGTTGTAAATACCTCTTCAGATATACCAGTATTTTTCCCTATGTATGTGTTTGTCCTTATTTCAATACACACATGGGGAAACACTCAACATCTCAACACCCCTCACTTTGGGAAATCAACAGATTGTGTCTATGTATATTTCAAATTGTTAAGCTTGGACTGTTACATCTGGCTGCTACTCATATTATTATGCAGGCTGCTTCAACTCTGACTGATTATGTAATATCATGTCCTTTTTAGTTATACCTCACTTTAGCAATGGATCATATATATATGTATATTTCAATTGTTAAAAAAAAGAGCATTTTCAAAAACTCTGGTATTGGATAGTAATATAATTGTTAATTTTTAATATTATTACATTAAGCATTGTTAACTATTACTGATTTTTTGAATACTGTTTCTTTCATCTTAGTTTCACTTGCTTTTTACTGCAACTACTCATACCATCAGTCTATGGTCATTAGTATGTACAAGGTCAAGGGGGTGGAAAACTTGGCCTTGTAAACATATTCAACTGCTCTACAATAAAGGAAAGGAAAAGAACATAAATAAATTGTAAAATCCAAAATTTTTATATTCCAGAAATAATTGCAGGGATTTACAATATTTCTTTCTATCATATTACAGGGAATAGACTAGAGAGAGAAAAATTTAAGCTTGGACTATTACATCTGGCTGCTACTCATATTATCATGCTGACTGCTTGAACCATGATTGAGTATGTGATACTGTGTCCTTTTATTTGTACCTCATGTGCAGACATCATCGTAGACACAAAATGTGCATGAATATTTATCAGGCTCTAAAATGTATTAATTGAAGAGCATGACATTTCTAATAATTTCAGGACTATACATGCTTAGTACTGACTTATCTTTACACTGCTTAACTTACTAATGTTTTTTTTACCTTTTAATCCCTCTAAATCCTGTTCCTATTCATTTTTACCTTTCTCTGCAACAGCTCCAAGAGATTTGCTTTTCAGCAATAGAATATTGCTCATAAGAGCTACCAATCAATGTTCATTTTGCAGACATATCTTAAATTATTTAAAAAAAAAACTGAGGAAAAAATATGGTAAAATACTGTTTTTAATTGTTATAATTTGTTGGAGATTTACTCACATCAAAACAGCAAAATTAGCTTCATGTTCTCAGAGATAAAAGCATACTTGACAGGAAATAAAACATATACAAATAACAGGAAAAGCATGGTAATTTGTATGTTAATTTCATACAATTTATTTATATTTTGTATATTGGTGTATGTATTTTTAAGTTACCATTGTTTTATGGTACATGTGATAAAAGGGAGAAATTTATTCTATAGTATTACAAGCCATAATTGTAATACTATAGAACATGTAATACTAATAATGTAATATGTGCAATACTATAGAACATGTAATACTTTTAATACTATAGAACATGTAATACTAATAATATAATAATAATGTAATACATGTAATACTATAGAACATGTAATACTTGTAATACTATAGGACATGTAATACTAATGATGTAATACTTGTAATACTATAGAACACATAATACCATAGAACATGTAATAATAATGTAATACATGTAATACTATAGAACATGTAATACTAATAATGTAATAATAATGTAATATTTGTAATACTATAGAACATGTAATACCATAGAACATGTAATAATAATGCAATACATGTAATACTATAGAACATCTAATACTTGTAGTACTATAGAACATGTAATACTAATAATGTAATAATAATGTAATACTTGTAATACCATAGAACATGTGTCCAACTTGAGAGAAGTTTGTCACATGTTGCCCATACCAAGGTTTGTGGTGAAAAGGTTTAATTTAATGTCTTTTGGTGAAATGTCTGTATTTCCATCAGGAACAGTTTTTGTTGCATGCTGAGAGTATTTTATTTTTTTATATTTTTATTTAGTTTATTTTATTCAACACACATTTTTATGTTATTGTTTTATATTATTTTATTTATAATTTTCATTATTACTATCATTTTATGTTTTATTATTATTTATTTATAATAATAGTAATAATCCTACAAATTCAAATGAATTTAAGAATTAAATTATAATTTGAATAAAGTTTTCGAATCTATATTAAATAAATTTCCCAATTCCAAATGATCATTTTCTTAGAATTGAATCTTTTTTTTCTTGGAAGCTTCTAAGAAAATAAATAAGTGAGGGGGTGGTTGGGCATAAAATTTTTTTTTCAAAAATTAATAAACTGAGGGGGCAAAAGTATGACAGACCAGAAACAGAAAGCATTCTCATTTTGGTTGTCATACCATTTCACACCATTTTGGTCAGTGTAACTTCCAACCTTCTTCTGGGTGTCTGTCAATATTAATAACCTTGGTGAAATTTTAAGGAAAAACCCTTTATTCAATCCACATGTTCTCATTCTGTTTTGCATGCTTAGGGGAGATAACTCATATAACTCACTATTCTTATTCACACCTTTTCTGTGGCTTGTCTGTTTCTTTCACTGAATGAGAGTCTATAAATTTTCTGCACTACCTGACGTAGAAATTTAACTCACAACTGTGGGGGAATCAGATATTTTAACAAATATTTTAATCCCCCAGGTCATGTGTCTCTTAAACAATCTAGTTTCTATGAAATTTTCATCTTAATTCTTGTCCATAAACAGTGGAATTTTCAAATGTCCATTCTTTCTTCATCAAAGGTTCTTAGTGTTCATCTCTATGCTCGGCCTACTGAATAAGTTGTCAGAGCCTAACAGGTGCCCTGACTGACTCAGTTGTCTTATCTTTCAGTATTGTTCTCTGTTTATTATCTTGTCTGTCTTCCACAGGGGGGATCACCATCCATTTCCCTCCACATGATCAGCTATACATGATTTCAATGCTAATCCTGAAAAAAACACTCTTTTGATGTTTTTCCACCTTTACTTTTAAAGAGCAGCTAATCTTATGCTGGTATTCTTTGTCACAACTACATTTGGTTGAATAAAGTGTTTGGTTTAAAATGCTAGTGTGAATGTAAAAGTATTATAATTATTTATTTAAAAATTCTGAGATAAATTAAGATAAACTTCAAAATTCCTATATTTAATCAGTAATAATTGCCTTCATTCTTAATCAATAACAATCCCTTTCTCCATGATTTCTCGTGCATTCCTATAGTAAAATTATGAGCAGTGCATTTCCATTATGCATATAATAGCCCTATTCTATCAGTAATGCTTGCTTTCATTCCTGACCACTGACAATCCCTTTCTTCCTGGTTTTCAATGCATTCCTATAGTAAAATCATTAGCAATATGTTTACATTATCCATATAATAGCCCTATTCTATCAGTAATGCTTGCTTTCATTCCTGACCACTGACAATCCTTTTCTTCCTGGTTTTCAATGCACTCCTATAGTAAAATCATTAGCAATATGTTTACATTATACATATAATAGCCCTATTCTATCAGTAATGCTTGCATTCATTCCTGACCACTGACAATCCCTTTCTTCCTGATTTCCAATGCATTTCTATAGTAAAATCATTAGCAATACGTTTACATTATCCATATAATAGCCCTATTCTATCAGTAATGCTTGCATTCATTCCTGACCACTGACAATCCCTTTCTTCCTGATTTCCAATGCATTCCTATAGTAAAATCATCATCAATACATTTACATTATAAATACAATAGACATATGCTATCAGTAATGATTACATTCATTCCAAACCACAGAAAAGAATTTTCTTCCTGATTTGACATATATTTATAACAATGAGCAGAAAAGTTCTAAGTCTACCAAAAACCTTTCCAGAATAAATTTGACAAACTGAGAACTTTTCAGTATCCCCCTCCTATATTGTACATCTTAGGATATGATGAATAATTTGTTGCCTTAATTATACAAAAATGAAAATAACACTGACGTCTCATTTTAAAAGATATATTTACTAAAATTACACAAAACATCTTGGAATATAAAAATGTAAATTTATTGAATAAAATCACCATTGGCTTCAACCACAGCCTGCCGATAACTTTGGAATCTCCTGCAACTCTTCCAGATGGTTTCCTTGTTTAAGTTGGGGAATGCTGCCATAATCCTTCTGTTCATCTTTGGTGTTAAAAGGATTTTTGTTGGTCTCTCACTCAATTGCACCCCCACACATAATAATCAAGGAAGTTGTAGTCTGGGGAGGTAGGTGGCCAGATATAAGAGGTGATGTGGTTACAGAAATTGTCTCATAGCCATGACTGGGTTCTCCTGTTTGTGTACCATGGTGTAAAGTCCTGTTGCCAGACATTGTGTCTTCCAGCAGCCACCCTCTTGACTCAAGGCAGCACTACCTCCCCAAGGCACTTGATGTAGGTCTCCATATTGACTGTTGAGTCTGAAGCCCTGGGGGAAGATGAAGGAATATAGACACCATCACTAGTAATCACCATTATATTCATCCAACTCTTTCCGAATCCTTTGCACTGTTCTCAGACTGCCACCCAAACACACTGAAATGTTTGTATTGGAGCTTCTGGCATGAATGCCATTTCCAAATTTCTGGTGCAGTGAATTGTGTCATGGTGCTCTTTTTCTCATAGTGCCCAACTGACCCTACTATACTGTGCAGTTGACAAAATCAAAAACAAACAGCACACATGCATGAAATTAAAAATATAAAGTGGCGACAATTTACCCATCGCACCCTGTGTGTGTATGTGTGTGTGTATATATATATATATATATATATATATATATATATATATATATATATATATATATATATATATAGTTTTGTTGATCTCTCACTCAGCTGTGCCCCACACATAATAATCAATGATGTTGCACAGTCTGGGGAGTTAGGTGACCAGATTTAAAAGATGATGTGGTTGCAGAAATTGTCTGGGAGCTATGACTGGGTTCTCCTGCTTGTGTAGCATGGTGCAGAGTCATGTTGCCAGACAGGGTCTTCCAGCAGTCACCCTCTTGACCCAGGACACCATCACTAGTGATCATGCCAAACTTCTTCATATTCACCATCAGAATCATCCAACTCTTTATGAATCCTCTTCACTGTCCTCAGATTGACACCCAAATACTCTGAAATGTTCATGTTGGAGCTTCCAATGCAAATGCCAAGCAGTACAGCATGCTGCTTTCAAATTTATGGCGGAGTGAATTGCATCATGGTGCTCCTTTCTCAGACAGTGCCCAACTGACCCTACTGCACTGTGCAGTCAACAAAATCAAAAACAAACAACACACATGCGCAAAATTAAAAATATAATATGATGACAATTTACACATCACACTTTGTGTTAAATTCTGTCCTTAATGCTTGCATTCCTGACCATGAGAATTGCAATTAGTCATTGCTAAAATATATGTCATTTAAATCCATATCTTACCCCCAAGTTATGGGTTAAATATCAGGACTGACTGGGATATCTTGCCTTGAAATAGTAACCAGTCAAGGAGAAGGAAAATTCAAAACCAGTCTGATCAGGAATGGGCTGTGTCAGGATATCTTGCTCTAGACACACCACTGCTGTTATAGATGCACTACATGTGTTATTCCTCTGACCTAAACTGTTTACAAGATATAGAGCATGATGATACACGTAATCATTAATTTTTTATGTATTTTGAGTAGTTGGTTGAAATTTTGTGGAAAAAATAAACACAGACCTCTCCTGAGCAGTTCTTGAATTCTGCCAACATTTTCTAAAGAATTCTTTTGGTGAATTCCACAAGTACATTATTAGGAATGTCAGCTCTAAGCATCCATTAGCTGTTAGAACCAGCTGAGCCATCATTACAAGAAATCATCTGATGTCATTCTAAGAATTCGAGACTAATGCCTTTGGTAAAGAAAACCACCTGAGTTCTACATTTCAAGTGGTTGTTAGTCATAATGAAATGTGTCTTGGATAAATGATATCAGCAAATTCTGGAATTATTCATTTTAGCCAACATTAGCACAAAATTGACCCCCACCACCACTACCAAGTCTGTTCGTAAAAGCAATAACACCAAATCTCGAACAGCCTAATCACCTTCAATTTCAACCTTGCCAGTGTTGCTGTTTAATATAAATGAACATAAATGAAAGAAATCTATTTCATTTATAGAGGGAAAAGTTTGGTCATTATCTCCTAAGGACTGAAGAAAAATACAAGACAGAGAAGAACACTGACAAGTCAAATATCTGAAAGAATCAGTGCATTTGCTATGCTATGAGGATCTCCTATGTCGGCCTAGTATAGAAATAAATCTGATATGGGAGCCATTAATAAACAAAAAAAAATTACAGTAAAGCAGTAGTAGCAGAAGCAAAAAAAGAAAAGCCATGGTGAATGCATTCATGTTTGATAAGTAGCAGCAGCAGCAGCAACATTAACAACATGAGATTAGGTATAAGGCCCCAAGTTCTACACTCAGGATTGTCCCGTGGGATTCTTCTTCTACGTGCCATGTCCCTTCAGAAGATAGACGATCATGACTCTCCACAATATCCTGTCCTTTGTACCTCATGAAAAATTAATAAATTCAATCTGTCTTGTGAGTATCAGATTTTCCAAGTTCTCTTTCTTCATTATATGCCCTAAAAATTTCAATTATTTCTTCCTGATATTAAGTATCCATGGTATTCTCAGTCCATAGTATTCTCATCATCCTTCTGTAGAACCACTGTTGCTTCAAATCTCTTCTTTGTCTGCAAAGAGATTGTCCATCATTCACTGTCATATATGAGGACAGATATCACATAACAGTTAAGTCCTCTTTTCTTTGTTTATAATGAAAATTTTCTGTTTCTTAATACTCTGTTTAGCTTTTGGAAGGCACCTAACTATTAACTACTGCACCACCGATGCATCCAAAGATACAGCACCTGGTATTCCCAAGCAGTCACTTATCTAGATACTGACCAGGCTCAACATTGCTTAACTTTGGTGATTGCACTAGAACTGATGTTACAACTTGATGTGACTGTTATCCAGATAGATATGAACAGATAGATAGAAACAAAACTGCCTATAGATTTTGAAAAACTCCAACTAAGATAAGTGACTCCCCCATCTTAGAAAAGAAACCTTCCTGATCCTAATTAGAATTGATTGCTTTGTCAATTCATTAAGGGGAAAATAAAAAAAATTTTTCTTTTCGTTCAAAGTGCAGGCTCAGTCTTTTTTCCTATTCTCTGATAGTTTTTCCTTTCTACCTGAGATCAAAGGTGTTGTGGAAACGAAGAATGAGTAACGTGGAAGGCAGAACTTGTCACTGTTGTTGTTTCTGCTGAAGAGGTTAATTTCTTCTTTACCTCAGCAAATGAAGAAAAAGGAGGAAAATTCAAGGAAAAGGAATTTTTGGTAAATAAATGTATAATTTATTTACATATATACAAAGCCAGCATACCACTTGTTGCTGTTGTAAAAGGTGACAGAGTGGGGAAGTAAGAAAGAAAAAGAAAGAATGTTGGTCATAGCTGTCGGCTGATGCTTTGTGAAGATGGTGGCAGCGAAAGGATGAAAATTGAAAAGTATCAGGTTGAAAAGTATCTTAGTCTCTCTGCAGCATTCTTGACCAACCTCTGCGTGTTGACATCTCACCTGGGTCTCTCTCCATCTGTCTTCTGCGGCGTTGAATCAAGGAATTTATATCTGTCGTATCGGCTCCAAATCACTGTGTCTTTTAGCGGGAGTTATTTCTACTGGTCAATATATAAAGTTCATTTTATCATTTAATACCGAAAACCTGCATCGAGCCATGATGCGCAGAGATGTGTTTTCGCTTTCTGCCTTGGGTCGTCAAGCAGTCAACAT
Source organism: Acanthosepion pharaonis (assembly GCA_903632075.3). Taxonomy (NCBI): domain Eukaryota; kingdom Metazoa; phylum Mollusca; class Cephalopoda; order Sepiida; family Sepiidae; genus Acanthosepion; species Acanthosepion pharaonis. The sequence goes on along the minus strand of CAHIKZ030003010.1, from coordinate 450,478 downwards.
CTGGTTTAGTGTAAGAAACACGACAAAGGGGAGTATTTGTTCAATTTTTTCTTGATTGTATTTGTATAATTTGTTTAGTATCACATTGTCTCTTCCTGGTGTATTATTGTGATAAGTCAAGTATCCATGATTTATTCCCCTTGATTGAGAACTCTTTAGGGTGAGACTTTATAGAAACTTTAATGGAAGCTTCTTGTGAGACATAAATTTGTAAACATCTTTTTTAAGTGACATGTGTAGGAGAGTTATAATTCTGAGTAAATAAGTATAAAAATCCTTACATTTATATATACAAAAATACTTGTAAAAATGAGAAACAGCAAGACGTGGAAACAATAAAACAAGTATTATTTATTATTTGTTTGTTATGTGATGTTGGAGAAACGAGAGACGATAATAATGAGTAAAATTCTGAGTTCTGACCTACATAGAAAATCAGGTTATGACAAGCCATAGAAACAGATCTGTATCTTTAAAGAAAGTACAATAATATTTGTAAAAATGAGAAACAGCAAGACGTGGAAACAATAAAACAAGTATTATTTATTATTTGTTTGTTATGTGATGTTGGAGAAACGAGAGACGGTAATAATGAGTAAAATTCTGAGTTCTGACCTACATAGAAAATCAGGTTATGACAAGCCATAGAAACAGATCTGTATCTTTAAAGAAAGTACAATAATATTTGTAAAAATGAGAAACAGCAAGACGTGGAAACAATAAAACAAGTATTATTTATTATTTGTTTGTTATGTGATGTTGGAGAAACGAGAGACGGTAATAATAATGAGTAAAATTCTGAGTTCTGACCTACATAGAAAATCAGGTTATGACAAGCCATAGAAACAGATCTGTATCTTTAAAAGAAAGTACAATAATATTTGTAAAATGAGAAACAGCAAGACGTGGAAACAATAAAACAAGTATTATTTATTATTTGTTTGTTATGTGATGTTGGAGAAACGAGATACGGTAATAATGAGTAAAATTCTGAGTTCTGACCTACATAGAAATCAGGTTATGACAAGCCATAGAAACAGATCTGTATCTTTAAAGAAAGTACAATAATATTTGTAAAAATGAGAAACAGCAAGACGTGGAAACAATAAAACAAGTATTATTTATTATTTGTTTGTTATGTGATGTTGGAGAAACGAGAGACGGTAATAATGAGTAAAATTCTGAGTTCTGACCTACATAGAAAATCAGGTTATGACAAGCCATAGAAACAGATCTGTATCTTTAAAGAAAGTACAATAATATTTGTAAAATGAGAAACAGCAAGACGTGGAAACAATAAAACAAGTATTATTTATTATTTGTTTGTTATGTGATGTTGGAGAAACGAGAGACGGTAATAATGAGTAAAATTCTGAGTTCTGACCTACATAGAAAATCAGGTTATGACAAGCCATAGAAACAGATCTGTATCTTTAAAGAAAGTACAATAATATTTGTAAAAATGAGAAAACAGCAAGACGTGGAAACAATAAAACAAGTATTATTTATTATTTGTTTGTTATGTGATGTTGGAGAAACGAGAGACGGTAATAATGAGTAAAATTCTGAGTTCTGACCTACATAGAAAATCAGGTTATGACAAGCCATAGAAACAGATCTGTATCTTTAAAGAAAGTACAATAATATTTGTAAAAATGAGAAACAGCAAGACGTGGAAACAACAAAACAAGTATTATTATTTGGTTGTTATGTGGTGTTGGAGAAATGAGAGGCAGTAATACTGAGTAAAATTCTGAGTTTGGGATCAAATGTAGATCAAATATGGAGATGAATCCGACAGAATAATAAGACAAAGGATAAGCAAAGTGTATATAGTCTTTCTCATATGTTTTTTTATAAATATGTCCAGTTAATTTAGTTGGAAAAATACAAGAAGTGTCTGGGGTTTACTTACCTCAAATTTTTGATGAGTGCTAAAAAATAAATGTTACTATTATGGCCAGAAAAAAGGAAAAGAGATAAAATTTTCATTGGCACACATGTTAACAACCTGTCCATGTGAACTACTTGTCCAAAAGTGAGAATGTCATGTGTTTGTGTGTGTAGAGGAGAAAAGTGGGATGGATTCACATTGATTTATTTTAGAATGAGTGAATTTATGCTAATCATATTTGCTATAATTATTTCCATATAAGTATTTTTGACACTATAATTAATTTTCTATTTATTTTTTTATGAGCATAACACATGTAATAAAAATCAGTTTGCTTCGACACTATCACCGTGTTGCTATTCTTAACACTGTCCAGCTAGGCTTATCATCTCTCAATTGTGTCTCTCTTTTCAGGTAGAATGCAACTCAGTTGTGGCTCTGTCCACAGGCAGAGACTTAGCTGAGTAAAATAAATACTGTAAGGTACTCAGTCCTGCAGAATAGCTGCCCAAGGCTGTACTGCCACTCTCATTGCGCTAAAGTGAGGGGATTGGTCATCATACTGATGTCAGTGCAACTGACAGTTGTGATGGTTGGACAATTTCTTGTCTTTGGCCCAGGTGTACATGTTTGGGTTCTCCATGTTAAACCTGACCATGTGTCACATCTCATTTCAGTGGGGAGACCAGGGTAAATAATGCTATAACTGGCACTCTGCCTATGATCAGTGGAGTATCTGTGCATTCTTTTTTGGATCAGACTTCTGCTGCCTCTGATCAGAATATATCTGGGCACTGTGTCTTGTATCAAATTGTCAACCTTACCCACCAGCCATCGGCTTTAGATTTGTTCTTCTACCAGTACCCTTCTTCCATTTTATCATTCTCTCTTTTCTTCTTTCTTTTATTTCCATTCCTTTTTGTTTTCTTTCTTTTTTCTATCCTCCTTTCTTTCTCTCTTTCTTTCTTTCTTTCTTTCTTTCTATTCCTTCCTTTTTGTTTATATTCGTTTTTCTTCTTTCTTTCTTTCTTTCTTTCTTTCTTTTCCTTCCTTTTTGTTTATATTCCATCCTTTTTCTTCTTTCTTTCTTTCTTTCTTTCTTTCTTTCTTTCTTTCTTTCTTTCTTTCTTTCTTTCTATTCCTTCCTTTTTGTTTATATTCCATCCTTTTTCTTCTTTCTTTCTTTCTTTCTTTCTTTCTTTCTTTCTTTTCCTTCCTTTTTGTTTATATTCCATCCTTTTTCTTCTTTCTTTCTTTCTTTCTTTCTTTCTTTCTTTCTTTTCTTTCTTTCTATTCCTTCCTTTTGTTTATATTCCATCCTTCTTCTTTCTTTCTTTCTTTCTTTCTTTCTTTCTTTCTATTCCTTACTTTTTGTTTATATTCCATCCTTTTTCTTCTTTCTTTCTTTCTTTCTTTCTTTCTTTCTATTCCTTCCTTTTTGTTTATATTCCATCCTTTTTCTTCTTTCTTTCTTTCTTTCTTTCTTTCTTTCTTTCTTTCTTTCTTTCTTTCTTTCTTTCCTTTTTGTTTATATTCCATCCTTTTTCTTCTTTCTTTCTTTCTTTCTTTCTTTCTTTCTTTCTTTCTTTCTTTCTTTCTTTCTTTCTTTCTTTTCCTTCCTTTTTGTTTATATTCCATCCTTTTTCTTCTTTCTTTCTTTCTTTCTTTCTTTCTTTCTTTCTTTCTTTCTTTCTTTCTATTCCTTCCTTTTTGTTTATATTCCATCCTTCTTCTTTCTTTCTTTCTTTCTTTCTTTCTTTCTTTCTTTCTTTCTTTCCTTCCTTTTTCTTTTTTCTTCTCCTTCCTTTTCTATCTTGCTTTCTTTCTTTCTTCTCCTTCCTTTTGTTTATTTGTTTGTTTGTTTCTTTCTTTTTATATTTCTGAGATTTGGCATAATACACTATTTACATTGTTCGGACTATTACCTTCATCTTTATTCACAATGTTTTTGTCCATTGTATATTCCGGCCTTCTTCAGGTGATATTTGTTAGAATTGGGAACCAAACTCTTTATTTAGTCTAAGGGGTATGGGGGGGGATTATTCTAGTTCCATGTGCCATACCTTTTTTGGATATCTCAATTTCAGTTAATTCCCTTTAGTAACTCAAATCCCCAAATTTTGGTTCCCTCTGCTGTGGCCAGGTATTGAACTCACAAATCTTTGGGTAAAGAAACTTTTTGGATCACTCAAACAACATTTTATCCATGGGGTTCATGAATATGGCAATAAAGACAAGGACAACAGCCCAAATGATGTAAATAGTATAAATAATCCTTTCTTTTTTCTTTCTTTCTTTCTTTCTTTCTTTCTTTCTTATCAATTCATTTCTTTTCCTCCATTTTTCTCAATGTCTTCTCTTTTTCTTTATTGTTTCTGTTTCTTTTTTGTCTCCCAACACATTTCTCTTTCTATTTTTCCTTTACTTCCTCCTTTTTTCTTTCTTTCTTTTCACCTATTCCTCTTTCTCTGTCTTTCTTTCTGATTTCAGTCTTCTGATTCTTATTCTCCAGTTTCTTCTCTTAATTCTCCCTTTTTTCTTAGTCTCTTTTTTTTACTTCCTTTCTTTCTGTCTTTTCAATTATTTTCTTCTTCACTTTCTTTTCCATCTTTCTTTCTTTCCTACCCTCATTCATTCTCTTTACTTTTCTATTCATTTTTTCTTTCAGTTTCATTTCCTCCATCAGCAGCAGCAAAATAAAAACACCTCAGTACAAAAGTCTAGTATTTAATTAGTACTTTGCCTAACGAACGAGCACAAAGGTAGATAAATAAGTGCAATCAGAAGAGCAGAGGACCGAACCGGGAATAACAAATCATTTCACATTAAAATTAATGAACCAATTCTCTTTCACTAGATTTTCAAATCGAAGCAAAAAACGTCTTGAAAATTTCTTAAAATCAAAATGAAATATGCAAAATATATTACTTTTTATTGATGAGTACATTCAATATACAATTAATTTGGATGAGTATCTATCTATCTATCTATCTATCTATCTATCTATCTATCTATCTCAGTCTGTTCCAAACTATCTATCTATCTATCTATCTATCTATCTCTGTTCCTATCTATCTATCGATCAATCTATCTCAGTCTGTTCCTATCTATCTATCTATCTATCTATCTTGATCTGTTTATATCCATTAATTTCAGTCTTTTCATATCTATCTATCTCAGTTATCTATCAATTTATCAATCTCACTCAGTTAATTCTATCTGATTCAGTTAATATCTATCTGACTCAGTTTGAGTGTGTATACATGCATACATACATACATACATACATATATATATATATATATATATATATATACACACACACACATATATATGTACACACACACACACACACACACACATATATATATATATATATATATATATATATATGCTAATAAAATATAAGAATATGGTTATACGCAGATACAATTGCACATACACACATACCTGTGTATATTTACACACTTCAAAAACACATGGGAGCATCTAAAGCAATCTTGAAAAGCTTTCAAATTCTTGGTCATGAAACCATGATGACACACACACACATATGCACACACACACACACACACACACACACACACACACACACACACATTGTTTACTCACAGATAGTTCTTTTTAATTACCACTATTGTCTTCTCCTGTGACTCATTTGCTATTTGAACCCAAGGAATGTATATACTTTCTTTCCCTGCCTATCAGAAACCAGGTTTTTCTTTAATAGTTGTCTGTTTCTAAGATCTTCTCAGCACCTTCCAGCTATAGTGCAACATTCCTTTATCAATGTGCATTGATAATGCATCACTCATGTCATCTGCATTTCTGCACTATCAGCTTCACTCACATTCCTCATTGACCAGAAAAATGAAAAATGAAAGTAAAAGTGAAAGTAGAAAAAACAATTCTATACAATTCAATCATACTGATTAATGCTAATTAGGATCGTATGGACGTTTTTTATTTCTTTTTCATTTTGTTCATGTTGTTATTTAAGCATTACTTTTTTTTTATTTTTTCATCTTCTTCCTTTATTCTTTTTTTGTGTTTTTCCTTTTATTCTTTATTTTACTTTTACTTTCATTCATCTTTATGCTTTTCTTTGACATTTTTTTTAATTCAAAAGTTTTTTACTTTTTACTTTATTTCATTTATTATTTGCTATTTTATTTTCTTTCTTCTTGATATCCTTTCTTTTATTAACATTTTCTTTTTTTATTCTCTTCTTCATTATTATCTTCGTTCTTTAATTTTTCCTTCATTCTCCTTTATTCCTGATTCTCCTTCTTATTTTGATTTTTCTTTTTAGTGCAATCGTTTTTCTCAGATTGTCGTTTTTCTTTCTTGCATTGGCACACGAGTTTCTTTGTTTATGTTCAAGCTAAGTTACCTGGGTATGACGGTAAATTACATCCGGCAGAAAGACCTCTGATCAGGAGATTTTGAGGAGTGTGGAACCACCACTTAATTGCTGTTGTTCCCAACAACAGGCATATAGTTAACCCCCAAATTGGGATCAAAACCCTATCAAAGTATAAAAAATTTTATAGTAAAAATACCAGCAATACATTTTCATAATAAAAAATATTACCAGTAATAAATTTTTGTAAAAAAATAAAAACAAAAATTTACCATTACTAAGAAATTACTAATACCCTCAATAAAATTAAATTTCAGCATTAAATGACCCATAAGGAGTTGATATGCCGCTAAACAAACAAACATAACTAAATTGTTGTTCTATTCTGTCTTTGAACATTTGCCATGTGTATCATGCTTTTCAAAAAAATGAGAGAATTTTTATTTCACACAAAGTCTAAAAAAATCAGAAAAAGCTCAAAAATGATAAGTTTATTTAATAGTGAGGGAGATATGGTGGCATTGGTAAAAACAATAATGGTACTAGTAATGGTACTATTAGTTATTTCCTTATAAGGAAACATTCAGCATTCCTTGATCAAGCAGTCAGTACTACTTTTGCTTGAAATTTATAAAATCTGTCTATTAAAACATTTTTTATTAAAAATAGTTTTTTCAGGTCCAGTAGCTGTTATCACTCTTTCCAATATTAATGGGAGTTTCCTTCCTAACCTTTTATTTGAAGTAGTGTGGAATGTCAACATCTTGATTATGTCATTATTTTCTCTTCTCAAGCCCACTAGCTGTTATCACTCTTTCCAGTATTGATGGAGGTTTCCTTCCTAAACTTTTATATACACTTTTTCTTGCTGCTGTTGTTGAAAGTTCTAAAATGATGTAGTTTCTATTATTTGGTACAGTTCTTTGTGATTCTGCAGTGCCAGTCCACAAGGATTGAAGAAGTGTGGTCTTTGCCAATACCTATAGGCTTCACTTGCTCAAACCTATTTTAATCATTGATCTTGTGATGATAGGGAAATAAATAAATAAAAATAACAAGAAGACCAAAATTTCACCATCTCTAAAAATAGACAGACAATAAAGATTGCCAGGCAAACAAAGCCATAGTTCAACTAACAAATCAGAATACTTTCACAACCAGGATGAAAGAAAATAAATAAATAAATAATAACAAGAAGACCAAAATGTCACCATTTCTAATAATATATAGTTTGGCCAACCTATCAGAAAATTTTCATAACAGGATATAGGCCATGAGCCAATGAGAAGCAGAGTGTCTTTTTTGCCAAATCCACAGATATCGATATATATATATATATATATATATATATATATATATATATATATAAAAAACAACCAAAATCAGAGTTGTTGAATTAAATTTGTCCATTCTCCAATATAGTATGCATCATAAAGTAGGCACCAAAAGAAAAAATACGACATTTGCATGACCAGCAAGTGACCATAGATGGCTAAAGTAGTGACCAAATATACCTTCCTTCAACACGTGGTCAAGTGGCAACTACTATATTTGGATACATGCATACATATATTCATATAAATATATATTTACTTCCTCCCTTTTTTTGTGAACAATGGAAACTTCTACTTTCAACTCACACTTCTGTATTATTAGATGTGGATATAATGATTTATTTTGTATTTATCAACACTCTTTTAATCATTACATAAGGCCAACACACACCCAAAATCAATTATACATTATTATATGGAGATAATGGACATTGGCAGTAGAAAGTAGTTTTATACAATAGATAGTTGACATATTTCTAAATGAGTTTGGCACTAGGATGCATCATATCTTATGGGTGCGCCCACATTTTAAAAAAGAACAACCAGAAGAAGAAACATCACCTTCCAGAACCAGTGACTGTTGTGAAAATGGTTCAACATTTAAAAAGGCCTTAGAAGTTGACACAAGCAAGCAATGTGGGCCAAGATGCCTAGGATCAAAATGTAGTATCTGGTCCAGCAGTCAGCCGGCCTACAGTCCCAGCAAGACATCAGCAGTTCTAGCTTCAGCAACCCATCCTTGTCAGCAGTAACAATATACAATAAACTGTCTTTTTCAGGATAACATGTTTCGATGAGTACAAAACTGTCATTTTCAGGATAACATCTTTCAATGACTACAAAACTGTCTTTTTCAGGATAACAAGTTCCAATGACTACAAAAATGTCCTTTTCAGGATAACATGTTCCAATGACTACAAAACTGTCTTTTTCAGGATAACATGTTTCAATGAGTACAAAACTGTCAATTTCAGGATAACATGTTTCAATGACTACAAAACTGTCAATTTCAGGATAACATGTTTCAATGAGTACAAAACTGTCAATTTCAGGATAACATGTTTCAATGACTACAAAACTGTCCTTTTCAGGATAACATGTTTCAATGACTACAAAACTGTCCTTTTCAGGATAGCACATTCCAACGACTACAAAACTGTCTTTTTCAGGATAACATGTTCCAATGACTACAAAACTGTCCTTTTCAGGATAACATGTTTCAATGAGTACAAAACTGTCAATTTCAGTATAACATGTTCCAATGACTACAAAACTGTCCTTTTCAGGATAACATGTTTCGATGACTACAAAACTGTCCTTTTCAGGATAATATGTTTCAATGACTACAAAACTGTCTTTTTCAGGATAACATGTTCCAGTGACTACAAAACTGTCCTTTTCAGGATAACATGTTCCAATGACTACGAAACTGTCAATTTCAGGATAACATGTTCCAATGACTACAAAACTGTCCTTTTAAGGATAACATGTTTCAATGACTACAAAACTGTCTTTTTCAGGATAACATGTTCCAATGACTACAAATCTGTCCTTTTCAGGATAACATGTTTCAATGACTACAAAACTGTCCTTTTCAGGATAACATGTTTCAATGAGTACAAAACTGTCTTTTTCAGGATAACATGTTTCAATGAGTACAAAACTGTCAATTTCAGGATAACATGTTTCAATGACTACAAAACTGTCTTTTTCAGGATAACATGTTTCAATGAGTACAAAACTGTCCTTTTCAGGATAACATCTTTCAATGACTACAAAACTGTCTTTTTCAGGATAACAAGTTCCAATGACTACAAAACTGTCCTTTTCAGGATAACATGTTTCAATGACTACAAAACTGTCCTTTTCAGGATAACATGTTTCAATGAGTACAAAACTGTCCTTTTCAGGATAATATGTTTCAATGACTACAAAACTGTCCTTTTCAGGATAACATGTTCCAGTGACTACAAAACTGTCCTTTTCAGGATAACATGTTCCAATGACTACGAAACTGTCAATTTCAGGATAACATGTTCCAATGACTACAAAACTGTCCTTTTAAGGATAACATGTTTCAATGACTACAAAACTGTCTTTTTCAGGATAACATGTTCCAATGACTACAAATCTGTCCTTTTCAGGATAACATGTTTCAATGACTACAAAACTGTCCTTTTCAGGATAACATGTTTCAACGAGTACAAAACTGTCTTTTTCAGGATAACATGTTCCAATGACTACAAAACTGTCTTTTTCAGGATAACATGTTTCAATGAGTACAAAACTGTCAATTTCAGGATAACATATTCCAATGACTACAAAACTGTCCTTTTCAGGATAACATGTTTCAATGACCACAAAACTGTCCTTTTCAGGATAACATGTTCCAATGACTACAAAACTGTCCTTTTCAGGATAACATGTTTCAATGACTACAAAACTGTCCTTTTCAGGATAACATGTTTCAATGACTACAAAACTGTCCTTTTCAGGATAACATGTTTCAATGACTACAAAACTGTCCTTTTCAGGATAACATGTTCCAATGACTACAAAACTGTCCTTTTCAGGATAACATTTTTCAATGAGTACAAAACTGTCAATTTCAGTATAACATGTTCTAATGACTACAAAACTGTCCTTTTCAGGATAACATGTTTCAATGACTACAAAACTGTCCTTTTCAGGTTAACATGTTTCAATGACTACAAAACTGTCCTTTTCAGGATAACATGTTCCAATGACTACAAAACTGTCCTTTTCAGGATAACATGTTTCAATGACTACAAAACTGTCAATTTCAGGATAACATGTTTCAACGACTAAAAAAAATTTCTTTTCAGGATAACATGTTTCAATGACTACGAAACTGTCAATTTCAGGATAACACATTCCAACGACTACAAAACTGTCTTTTTCAGGATAACATGTTCCAATGACTACAAAACTGTCTTTTTCAGGATAACATGTTCCAATGACTACAAAACTGTCCTTTTCAGGATAACATGTTCCAATGACTACAAAACTGTCCTTTTCAGGATAACATGTTTCAATGACTACAAAACTTTCAATTTAGGGATAACATGTTTCAATGAGTACAAAAGTGTCAATTTCAGGATAACATGTTCCAATGAGTACAAAACTGTCCTTTTCAGGATAACATGTTTCAATGAGTACAAAACTGTCAATTTCAGGATAACATGTTCCAATGACTACAAAACTGTCCTTTTCAGGATAACATGTTTCAATGACTACAAAACTGTCCTTTTCAGGATAACATGTTCCAATGACTACAAAACTGTCCTTTTCAGGATAACATGTTCCAATGACTACAAAACTGTCCTTTTCAGGATAACATGTTTCAATGAGTACAAAACTGTCAATTTCAGGATAACATGTTCCAATGACTACAAAACTGTCCTTTTAAGGATAACATGTTCCAATGACTACAAAACTGTCTTTTTCAGGATAACATGTTTCAATGAGTACAAAACTGTCAATTTCAGGATAACATGTTTCAATGAGTACAAAACTGTCAATTTCAGGATAACATGTTCCAATGACTACAAAACTGTCCTTTTCAGGATAACATGTTCCAATGAGTACAAAACTGTCAATTTCAGGATAACATGTTTCAATGAGTACAAAACTGTCAATTTCAGGATAACATGTTCCAATGACTACAAAACTGTCCTTTTAAGGATAACATGTTCCAATGACTACAAAACTGTCTTTTTCAGGATAACATGTTTCAATGAGTACAAAACTGTCAATTTCAGGATAACATGTTCCAATGAGTACAAAACTGTCCTTTTCAGGATAACATGTTTCAATGAGTACAAAACTGTCAATTTCAGGATAACATGTTTCAATGACTACAAAACTGTCTTTTTCAGGATAACATGTTTCAATGAGTACAAAACTGTCAATTTCAGGATAACATGTTTCAATGAGTACAAAACTGTCAATTTCAGGATAACATGTTTCAATGAGTACAAAACTGTCCTTTTCAGGATAACATGTTCCAATGACTACAAAACTGTCTTTTTCAGGATAACATGTTTCAATGTGTACAAAACTTTCCTTTTCAGGATAACATGTTTCAACGACTACCAAACTGTCCTCCTCAGGACAATACTCTTCAATGCTCTTTTCACCAACTGATTGACCATGCGGAGATATTTTTTTGTCTACTGCACTGTAACCTTATTTTTGTCAATGTACTTTCTTTAATGAAAATAAACTTAGCAATATATTTTTTACCCTTCATATCTGTGCTTATAAATGTGCAGGACATCGTCTAAGAAAAGATTAAATAGACTGGAGATCTTATTTCCTTATTATTATCCTCCTGATGGAGAGTTTGACATGTTTCCTTATTGGTGTCCTTGCCATACATGTAAGATTCTGTGAACCGATAATGTTCCTCTATTAGATCGATACATTCAGTGGATTCAAAGCTTTGAAGACAGTATTCTAATGGATGAAAAGATGAAGTCTCTACTGGTCATATGCTGCTGTATGATTGACATGGCACGTATACAATTTCTTATTAGAGTGGCATGCAATTTCTTGGAGTTGTTTGGTGACATATGCCATCATTGCATCTCTTACCAGAATTAAAACTAAACTGTGTTATGAGAAGTTGACTTTCATGAAATGATAAGAGATTAGTTAATATAATGTTCACCATGTTGGATCTAATTGCAATACCTCTGTATAAGTGAGGGTTTTGAAGGATATTTTTTGTTTCCATATTGCATAAATGTGTGATAAACCCCACTTTTAGAGGATGCATTTCTGATTACAAACTTCTTTCATAAAATAGAGAAACTTATTGATTTTGGTAGAAAGAAGCTATTTTTTAAAAGTTCAGCTTCAGTGTCAAATGATGTTTAAATAAATAAATCTACAGATGTGCAAAAAACCCTCTTTCCCAAAATATGTCCAGATTCATTTAATTTTCATTGAGAAAGGACACTGGCCTGTCAGAAAATAAATGTTTGAACAAAGTGACTATAAACAATTTTTTTTTTTTTGCTATCCTCTGCCAGCCGCAATGATAGAGAAAGCCTTACCTCGAACCATCACCAGTGAGATAAGCTGCAAGAGCCATTCCGTTTCGCAAGGCTTGTCCCTTAATCAGGACACAATTGTGCCAATCCTCCAAAGGAACGCCATCAAATGAGGGCCACTAACTCCAGAAGTCTCCTCTGCCACAGGAGTAAAAAAAAATGTTTTATTATTCTTTAGTTTTTTCTTAATTTCCATATCAGTAGGTTTATTATTTTGTTTGGAGACAGACTTTGTAATGATGGCATGTATATTGGTATATGTTCAATTTCTGTGGGTATTTTTAGTTTAGTGGGATGAAGGTTGAAATATGATTCAAAGTTTTTTTTTGAGACCAGGACATTTCTTCTGTAGAGCTTTTGATTGTATTATATTGCTGTGATTTTTGCTTTAATTTAAATTTTATCATATTGTTTATCTATGCTGCTTGGATTCACTAATGTTGTTTCCAATTTTCCAAAGATATTTGTTTCTCAAAGAATTAACTACTTTTTTTATTTTCTTTGTTAATTGTTTAGTATTTTACCTTCTTTTTTCTTTCCTTCTCTGTTTGTTTCTTGTATCCATTTTTTCAACTCAGGATTGTTTTCCCATGGGTGTATCTTTTTCCATTCACATGGCCATATGTAAAAATCATATCTGCCTGCTTACGATAAGAATATCCTGCCATTGTTAAACGGAACACTTCTCAGTTAACTCGCTACTACACACATTAAATGCTGAAGACAGACTAACCAGAAATGTACATAAATGACAAATGTAACCTAGTCTACATGGCAACACAGTTCCATCTACCGTAAACTTTCTTTAAATTTAATAACTCAAAAAGGAAGGTGTTATGCTGTGGTGAACAAAATTTTTTTTTTCTTCCACCAAATGAATGCGAATCTTTGTCACCACTTGTTATGCTGTGGTGAACAAATTTTTTTTTTCCACTGAATGAATTCGAATCTTCGTCGCCACTTGTTATGGTCCGGTTCCTTGTACCATGGTGATAATCCAAGGTAGAACCAATAAAGAAGAACTCGAACTATGGAATAACACAGATATATTACAAACAGGAATATATACAGAGAAGTAGAAGTGTTAGTATGAACAATCAGGTTTAGTAGAGAGAACAATGTAGTCTCAACCAGTATCACTATTTCAATAATTGTCTGAACACGACTCTGTTTTGGACTGCCTCTGACTTGACTCTTGACTCGACTTGAACTACTGACTGACTGACGATATTTAGTCACCCCCCCCAAGGGCTTCATGTGGCACAAGGCCAGTTTAACGTGGGATCTCCAAGCCCGTGGGCTTGGTCAAAAATATGCCCATTGAACCCGTATAAACAGGTTCAGGGTCGGTTTACCTCCCCGAAAGAGAATCCGCCCTTCGGCGTAGCCTCTTTCAGGTTCCTCTCCGCCTGAAAGCAGAGAGTTCAACCAATCAGCCAGTCATCCGACATTGACTGACGAACTACTGACTGACAATATTCAGTCTCCCCCCACTGGGGCAACATGTGACACAAGGTTGGTTGTTTATTGTGGGTTTCCCGAGCCCGTGGGCTCGGTCCAAAAATATGCCCGTTTTAACCCGTATAAATGGGTTCAGGGCCGGTTTTACCTCCCCGAAGGAGACTCCGCCCTTCGGCGTAGCCTCCTTCGGGTTCCTCTCGCCCGTAGGAAGAGAGTTGAACCGAACAGTCTGTTCAAAAGTGAACGACTGACTGACTCCTTGCCTACTCCTGAGGCGCAGTATTTATTAAGTATGGAATAGTCCATTATTATTATTATTATGGGTAACATCCCATAACAGAAGGATTTGTGGATATATGTTTATATGGACTTTTGTCCTCGTTTTCGTGTAAAGGACCCACCCTAAAGTTAGTAAAGGAATTTTTGATACACTGTTTGATACTATGTTCTTTTGATCAAGATTTATTGGCATCAGTTTCGACTGTAGTTTATTATTGAATCCTAATTTTACTCTTTATTTTTAAGGGCTTGGATGCTATACCTAGGTTTTTGTTGGTTTATGTATGTGGAAGCAAAATATTTTGTTGGATGATGTTGACAGTTTGCTTACAAGTAGTCTGTGGCCAGATTCAGAATAACAGTTGTATATTCTAACATGTGTCAGAAACTGCCTAATCCAAGAGTCTGACCATCCTGAGTATGACGATAAACTACATCCAACAGCAAGGCCTCTGATCAGAAAGATTTGAGGAGCATGGAACCACCTCTTAATTGCTGGTATTCCCAGATCCATCCTGACCTAGGATGGTAGCACCTGTCAGGGTTCCAGCTATGGGCAAATAGTTAACCCCCAAAGGGGTCAAATTCTATAAAAGTATAAAAATAGGTTTTAATACCAGCAATCTTTTTTTTGGAAAAATTATTACCAGCAGTACATTTTTGAAAAAGAAAAATATTACCAGCAATATATTTTTGGAAAAAAATATTACCAGCAATACATTTTTGGGAAAAAATATTACCAGCACTACTTTTTGGGGAAAATTATTAATGGCAGTACATTTTTGAAAAAGAAAAATATTACCAGCAACAAAAATCTTGTCGGCATTAAATAACTCATTGAGGTTAGTATGCTGTTGTTGGAGTTAACTCCTCCTTCAGTTCGTAACTCTTTCACCAGGGGTCTCTCTTTCCTGTAAATAGCCAATGACCTTTCGGCTCGATCTCTTTTTTCCTTTCAGGCCTGTGCACTGACACCTTGAGGTAATCTCTCTTATTCCTAGAGGATTTCAACTATCAACCTTGAAATGTAGTCGCTAACAAGGACTAGCGTGGAATCACGCTAAGCACAATATACACACACGCTCGCACACACTGAATATTCACACACACTTCGTCCTTTGTACTGTTTCCCTGTATTGTAACTTGTTATGAATATATATTTGTGTATACATATATTATCGGTCTTGTTTTGTTTGCTTTCTTTTCCTTCTTCTTTGGACTTAATCAAAGTCCAACCTTTTTATGTAGTTGGGCTCGGCGGGCAGGAGTATCTTCTACGTCTGACTTCTATCAACAACATAACAGCTACGCCATGAACCCTCAACAAACCGTAACCCCAACGGGCCCTCTACACTGTAAAACAAAACAAAATAAACAAGAGACTGACTTACTAAAGTCAATAATAATTTTGGTTAAGTTATCTGGGCTATGCGATATGATGCAGTGTTTCATGGGATGGAGTGTTTCATGGGATGGTCAAATTGTGTTCATAATTAAATATCTTTTTGAGTAACAAAAGTTTGACAAAACTCTCTATTGCTCTTTGAGGCTTCAGTTTCAAAGGTTGGCACTTTATTACCATCAAAGAAGCAGTGACACTTGAAAATACTTGAAGTTGCATTCAGAAATCTCCATTAGTGCATTATTTTTTTTCTAATATAAAAATTTTACTCAATCCTGTGTAGAATTTGTTTTCTTCTGAAACAACACTTTTTTCATTTGGGGCATAAGCTTTCCAACTAGTGTATGATATTGTTGGTTACAATATCTGAGGATTTGCATACTGTAAGTCCGCATTTTCTTTTTCTCCTTGTGGCCAGTCCAAAATAAATTGTATCCTAAAATGCACAATAGAGGTACTACCAAGTCAATGCACCTCTTGAATACGGACAACATCAAGGTTTGCTTTCTTGCATCGTTCTAAAAGGAAGTGCATCCTAAAATCTTGATTACATGTTGATTTATTCTATTTTCCATCTAAAGAACTTTTTAAGTTTTGATTTTGTTGTGAATATTTTAGTTGGTGTTGATAGGGGAAGTGGCTGACTAAACTTTTTGGGATTAAGGTAATTAGCCTTTAATATTATATTTTTTGTTCACATATAACATTAGTCAGGAGTTGTACATTTTTTACTCACTGTACACATTTTTTTTTGCCTTTGATTTTTGCTCTGATGAGAGAGGACTGATAAACCAGTTTAGCAGTTTAAGTCATTATATTTGACATTACCAGTTCATGGTAATTTGTATCTTTTTGTTATGCCTCTTGTTTGTTATAAATGGCCTTTTAACATGTCTGCATTTATTACTTATATTATTTTTTTCATTTTAATTTTAGTCGTCTTTTATCACAGTCAGTGATTTTGACATTTTAAACCAGTTCAAATCCCATCCATATATAATTGAAGTTAGAAGTTAACAGATACACTATCTATCTATCTATCTATCTATCTATCTATCTATCTATCTATCTATTTCAATCTCTTCATTATTTATTTATCTATCTCAATCACTTCATATCTATCTATCTATTTACCTATCTCAACCTCTTCATTATCTCTTTCAGTCTAATCATTATTGTTGTGGTAGGATCCACCTAATTTGCATAGTGGAGTACCGACCATATAAATATGGTTGGTACCGGGAAGAGAGGAAGGAATCAAGAGATTCAACCAGAGACTCTGCCCGACTGCGACTCAGTCAACACATTCTCCAGGAACGGTCTTACCAGGAATATACAAAATACTATATGTAAATATTGTGTACACTTTCTTGTTTCAATACATTTTGTTCTAAGTACATTTTGTGTTGCATTATTATTCCATGCATTATTCAAGTTTCAACAATTATCTATGTCAATTTCTTCATTATCGATATCAAATTCATTATCTGTCTATATATCTCAGTTTTTTCATTATTTATCTCAATCTCTTCATTATCTATCTATCTATCTATCTATCTATCTATCTATCTGTCTATCTCAATCACTTTATTATCTATCTGTCTATGAGGTACAGGTGATGTAATGAATAATGACTTCATCTCCTCCCAGCTATGGGTTAATTAGTAAGATATATCACTTGTGCAGGTGTTGTAATGGGTAATGGCTTGGAATTATTAATTGAAGAGCATAGGTTCCAATTCCTATTAGGCTCATTATATTCAATTATGAGCAAATACCTTTGGGAAAGGTCTGAATCAACTTCGTCTCCTCCCAGCTATGGGTTAATTAGTAAGTCTTGTATCACTAAATCATTATTATCAAAAAAAATTCTTAAAAATCTAAAAAGATTTTTTTGACTTTAAATAACCTGCAATGAGTTGATAAGCCATAGAAAAATCAATCAATCAATCAATCAAATATTGATTAACCATACATGCATGTTTTTAGATTAATTTACATTCTCTGGAATATATATGTATAGAAACTATCATGACCACAAAGTGAGAGATCAGTTTATATATTGATTGTCATGTAGAATTGATCCCCTACTTTACATTCACATTATGATTTCTTGTTTGTTTATCAAAATCTGATTAGGTATGAATCCACCTGCTCCACCATCACTATGAGTTAATTAGTAAGACTTGTATCACTAAACCATTATTATCTAAAAAAAATCTTACAATCTAAAAATATTTTCTGGCTTTAAATGACCTGGAATGGGTTGATAAGTCATAAAAAACAAATCAATCAGTGAAATACTGATTAGCTATACATGTCTTTTAGAGTTATTTACATTCTCTGGAATATATATGCACACAAACTGCCATGGCCACAAATTTAGAGATCAGTTATATATATATATATATATATATGTGATAGAAATTTGAGATAATTACAATTAAGTAATTCCTTGAGTCTAGAAGAAACCTCGACAGAATGCAGAAAGCACTGGACGGCCATTTCGTCTTATATTTGGGACTCATCAGCAGTGTGCATCCACTACCGAGAATTGAAACCCGGACAGTTAGGTTATCAGGCAAACATCATGCCAACTGTACAAACGGGCTTCGGTGACAAAGAGGTAGTGAATCAGACTCGATATAGCGCCGCTCAATCACATATTCTGTGGTGAAACTCATCTGAGTTTCTCCTTACTCATAGGACTGTGCCCCCACAAGCCATGACTACTGTCCACAAGCCACTCCATCTAGAGCATTGGAAGCCGGTTCAAGCAAGGATATACAAATGATAGAAATTAGGAGGATTTGAGATAATCATAATTAAGTAATTCCTTGACTCTAGAAGAAACCTCAACAGAATGCAGAAAGCACTGGACGGCCATTTCGTCTTATATTTGGGACTCATCAGCAGTGTGCATCCACTACCGAGAATTGAAACCCGGACAGTTAGGTTATCAGGCAAACATCATACCAACTGTACAAACGGGCTTCGGTGACAAAGAGGTAGTGAATCAGACTCGATATAGCGCCGCTCAATCACATATTCTGTGGTGAAACTCATCTGAGTTTCCTTTACTCATAGGACTGTGCCCCCACAAGCCATGACTACTGTCCACAAGCCACTCCATCTAGAGCATTGGAAGCCGGTTCAAGCAAGGATATACAAATGATAGAAATTAGGAGGATTTGAGATAATCATAATTAAGTAATTCCTTGAGTCTAGAAGAAACCTCAACAGAATGCAGAAAGCACTGGACGGCCATTTCGTCTTATATTTGGGACTCATCAGCAGTGTGCATCCACTACCGAGAATTGAAACCCGGACAGTTAGGTTATCAGGCAAACATCATACCAACTGTACAAACGGGCTTCGGTGACAAAGAGGTAGTGAATCAGACTCGATATAGCTATACATATCACATATTCTGTGGTGAAACTCATCTGAGTTTCCTTTACTCATAGGACTGTGCCCCCACAAGCCATGACTACTGTCCACAAGCCACTCCATCTAGAGCATTGAAGCCGGTTCAAGCAAGGATATACAAATGATAGAAATTAGGAGGATTTGAGATAATCATAATTAAGTAATTCCTTGAGTCTAGAAGAAACCTCAACAGAATGCAGAAAGCACTGGACGGCCATTTCGTCTTATATTTGGGACTCATCAGCAGTGTGCATCCACTACCGAGAATTGAAACCCGGACAGTTAGGTTATCAGGCAAACATCATACCAACTGTACAAACGGGCTTCGGTGACAAAGAGGTAGTGAATCAGACTCGATATAGCGCCGCTCAATCACATATTCTGTGGTGAAACTCATCTGAGTTTCTCCTTACTCATAGGACTGTGCCCCCACAAGCCATGACTACTGTCCACAAGCCACTCCATCTAGAGCATTGGAAGCCGGTTCAAGCAAGGATATACAAATGATAGAAATTAGGGAGGATTTGAGATAATCATAATTAAGTAATTCCTTGAGTCTAGAAGAAACCTCAACAGAATGCAGAAAGCACTGGACGGCCATTTAGGTCTTATATTTGGGACTCATCAGCAGTGTGCATCCACTACTGAGAATTGAAACCGGACAGTTGCAGTTATCAGGCAAACATCATACCAACTGTACAAACAGGCTTCGGTGACAAAGAGGTAGTGAATCAGACTCGATATAGCGCCGCTCAATCACATATTCCGTGGTGAAACTCATCTGAGTTTCTCCTTACTCACTATATCGAGTCTAATTTGCTACCTCTTCATCACCAAGGCACATTTGTACAGTTGGTATGATGTTTGCCTGATAATGTAACTGTCCAGGTTTCAATTCTTGCTATTGGTAGTGGATGTGCACTGCTGATGAGTCCCAAATATAGGACGAAACAGCCGTCCACTGCATTCCTTTGAGGTTTCTTCTAGACTCAATGAGTTACTTAATTATAATATATATATATATATATAACTTTACACATGCATACAAACACACACACACATATATATATATAATTAATCCCCCACTTTATATCTACATAAAATCTCTTATTTAATTCTGATTAGGTATAGATCTACCTCATCTCCCCTAGTTATGGGTTAATTAGTAAGACTTGTATCACCAAATCATTATCTGAAAAGAATGTCTTTTATAATCTAAAAATATTTTCTGTCTTGAAATAATCTGCAATGGGCTGATAAGCTGTGGAAAATAAGTGAATGAATGAATCAATCAAAATTGTGTCTAATAGCAGGGCTCAAACACTGACAACTAGTTCAACTATCAAACAAGCCATTCAATTTTTATTTTACACAGTTAAAAATATGATTGATGGCATCCAATTTCACACATTTTTTTAAAGCATTTTTTAAGACTTTGACAATTCTTTTAGCAATATTGGTATATTGACCTACCTTTTAAGTGAAACATGAGCAGATTTAATTAATCAATATTTCTACAATTCTTTTTTTTGCTTTTAAGAAAGTCTCCATGATAAAAGTATAAATTTGATGCAACTCCATTTGACTAACTTGTAATTTGTAATCAGATCCACGATTACGAACGTAAGTGACTACTTAGACTTTTTAGAAACTTGAAAGTATCTGATTACAAAAATCTTTACTGCTTGAAAGCCACTTTGAAAATCTATATTATCATTAACAAGAAATCATTGGAAGATGTTGTCTGGATTTTCAGTGATGGCTTGTTAGGTTCTAGTACTCTCTTAATTCTTCAATTATGACCCTCCACAACTTCCTTTTCTTCATAGCTCTAAGTAATTTTCATAAATAAAAATTTCATAAACAACATTCATGATGTCATCAGTTCTCAACTTAGTGTCTATGCTGATGAAATAACTATTTAGTCATTATTTACAGAAAATATGACACTGAAATCTGAAGATACACTGGGATAACAAAAGATGTCTTCCAAAACCTTAGCAAAGTATTAAGAAACAGGAAAATTTCATAAGAAACAAAGAGTACTGAACTGTTACATAATATCAGTTCTAGTAGTGAACGTTGGACAACCTCCACACAGATGATAAAAAGACTTGAGGCAACAGAAATGTGGTTCTACAGAAGGATGCTGAGAATACCATAGACTGAAGACGTGAGCAATGACAAAGTTCTTAAACAAAATAGAAACTTATACTTGACATCAGAAAGAGATAGTTAACGTTTTTAGGGCACATAATGAGGAAAGAAGGCTTAGAAAATTTGACACTCATAGAATATATTGAAAGCCAGAGGAAAGCAACATGTAACCTAACTGCAAATGATTGGCGGAACAGGAGATAGGAGAGATAGGAAAAGCACAAACTTTACAATTACAGAGTACAGGAAGTTGTGGAGAGCCATGATCGCCCATATCCTGAAAGAGAAGTATTGATAACTTGTGTAATATTATCATTGTAAAGAGTAATAAGAATACAAGACCTAATTATTGCTTATTCACTTCTTGACTTCATCAGTTAATGTAGCATGGATGTGAGAGACTCTCCCTTTTCCCTCTTGGGTGAGGTGCTTATATAACTTCCTGACATCTGGTTGTCCCATGGGTGCACATCCTAAGCTCAACTGGGTCAATCTCTTGATTATATGTTGAGGCAACCACTTAAAACAAGGTCTGATTCTACACTTGATCTTTTTATTTATTACTATTATTTAGAAAGTTGTGGAGAGCCATGATCACCTTTATCCTGAAAGAGAAATATTGGTAATGTTATCATTGTAAAGACTAATAAGAATAAAAAACTAAATTATTGTTTATTCACTTCTTGACTTCATCAGTTTATTTTGGACGGATGTGAGAAACTCTTTTTTTTCCCTCTCGTGAGGTGCTTATATATCTTCCTGACATCCTAAGCTCAACTGGGTCAACCTCTTGATTATATGTTGAGGCAGCCACTGACAACCTCTTCCAGGTCTGATTCTACACTTGATCTTTTTATTTATTACTATTATTAGGAAGTTGTGGAGAGCGATGATCACCCATATCCTGAAAGAGAAGTATTGGTAACTTGTGTAATATTTTCATTGTAAAGACTAATCAGAATACAAGACTAAATTATTGTTTATTCACTTCTTGACTTCATCAGTTAATGTTGCACAGATGTGAGAGACTCTCATTTTTCCCTCTTGGGTGAGGTGCTTATATAACTTCCTGACATCTGGTTGTCTCATGCATGCACATCCTAAGCTCAACTGGGTCAACGTCTTGATTATATCTGTCTATATTTCTGAGATGAGATGTTATGTACACTATTCACATTATTCGGACTATTGTCCTCATCTTTGTTGCCATATTTATCACAACATTTCGGCCTTTCAGTATCTGTCTATATTTCTGAGATGAGGTATTATGTACACTATTTACATTATTCGGACTATTGTCCTCATCTTTGTCGCCATATTTATCACAATGTTTTGGCTGTTGTACACTCCAGCCTTCTTCAGGTGGTTGGGATGTCGAACTGAACCCTTTATTTCGCTCGCTGGGCTAGACTGTTCTAGTTCCACGTGCCATCCCTAATGGATGTCAGTTATCAGTTATCCAAGTTTTCCACTGCCTTAACCAGGTATTGAACTCACACTCTTTGGGTCCTGTCACTGGATCTAACCAACGCCTTTATCCACTGTGCCATATGTCCTTGATTATATATTGAGGCAACCACTGACAACCTCTTCCAGGTCTGATTCTACACTTGATCTTTTTATTTATTACTTCTTATATTGATGTCATTCATTTTGTTTCTTAATGATCACCTCTTTGGCCTTCTTTCATCTTGAAAGAATTGCATATATCCCTTTATCCTCAGGTAACCAACAAAAAATAAATTTAAATATACTAATATATACTATATTATACTAATATACTAATTAGACCAGTGATTCCCAAAGTGGGAAGTACCAAAGATCCGGCAATCAGTGAGAAATAAACGTGAGAAGCCAGAATGTGGCAGTGGTATATCTAAACATAGGCCACACAAACACTGTACCTGAAGTGTATCTTGACTTCACTTTACTATGTATCCTATTTATATGGATATGCAATATGGTTGGCCTTGATCTGGCATCTCGTTTACAGTCACTCTCTCACAGATGTGTCATCACCTCCCTTTGTCTTTTCTACAAATACTTTCATGGCAACTGCTCCGACAAGCTATTTTAGCTAGTTGCCAAACGGCATGAATTTTAACATGCCACTAAGTCGGCATCTCAGTCCCAACCTTTCATTGTCAAAATGGTTAAATGTAGCTGTCTCTTCTACTCCAATAGCTTCATGTCTTGCACTTCCCATCTGTGGAACTCCCTTCCTCTTAATTGCTTCCCTGATAGCCATAATCTCCAACTATTCAAATACAATGTCAATCAACATCTCCAGATGCCTTGATCTATTCCCCATCCTTCTCTTCATCCTTTCCTCTTTCACGCCTCTTTACTCTTACTCCCACTTTCTGTAACCCCTTGTGTGCTAGTGGCACCTTGCTTGGGGTGAAAAGTTTTTAAAAAAATATTAAGATTTGACACACAATACTAATACCAAGGAAATCCAATGAAAAGTTTGGCTATACATTGCGGGGGCGTTAGTATTGTGTTTTAGTATGCAAGGGGAGAAGCAACTCCAAGATGGTTGCAAAGCACTGAATGAGACCAATCCATTAGTATAAATGTCACGTCAACAAATGTAACACTAGTGATTTCATATTTTATTCAAATTCTGAAATGTTAGCTCTCTTCACACTGGTATTCTACAAAGGCATGAATTATATGCCCTGGTGCCAAATCACTTAAAACAGTCACTGATAGCTTATGACAATTGATGGAGCAGAGTAGTTATGTTTAGTATTTCTCTTTGGTTCTGTTTCTAATACAACTAGTCTCATGGTAATTGCTTTGTTGGTTGGCTTTTGGCTTGCAAACAGATACCGAATGATGGTGATGGAATATTCCATACCTACCTGTCACCCCTCTGGGAAAATGCATTTTTTTACTCATAATCACCTCTTAACCAATCAACATCTTAGTTTCAGCAAACTAGGTTTTTCATTGGCTGAGACCTTAAAACTGTAGCAAGTTTGAGCTAAAATACCTTTTCCCGCATACCGCTTTTTGGAGCCGATTCTGAGACCACAAACTCAATAAAAAGAAGCGTTTCGATTCGATTCAAACAGTCAGAACTTCAACCCTGGAGAGATGCTAAACAAATCCACGCTAACCGAAACTTTGATCTAACTACACTTTTCACACACTAATTCTTCTGACTTGACAAACAGCACTTTGCTCTCTCAGGAACATTACTTACAACATACTAAAGAAAGTGAATTGACCCACTACTAAACAGCATTTGTAAATCTCAATCCAACATCAAGACAACAGCTAAAGGTACACAACTCTTACAAACTTTGAACAGTAACTTTAACAAACGCACATATACGCAGTAGTGACTGAACTCCCACAAAATCATTTTGCAATAAGATAAAACATCTTGTTTAATTTCATACACAAATCCTAACCACAAGCCTACACACATTGAAACTCAGAATAATCCTTCTACATATTTTATTACAACTGGTCACATTTGATCAGCAATATCTATCTTGATTGTGTATGTTCAATTGATATAAAAATGAATGTTATTTGTTAAACCTTTAATCACGTTGTCCTCATTTTTGATTCCTCCTTGATTTTACCTTTCAATGTTCTTATTTTTATATTTGCTGTGAATGAATGTCTTGCGAACACCTACATTTCTAAACCTTCTGATAACCTAACCTGATACACAAAATACATTCGCCAATCTGCAACAATGGAAGGGAACAACAAACAAAACGAAGACTTGAGTAAAAAAACATATATTTTCAACTTTATTTTTGTTAAAGAAAATACTGTTAAGGGGTCCACCCCTTTTTCATACAAGTGGATTCGCCCGGTGTGTACTTGGACTGCTGCTGGTGAATACCCGGAAGTTAGACGAGAGATACACTGATAGTGTGATACAGTGAGAGAGTAAGAGTGTGAGGTAACCACTTTGTAGGAGTCACAGTTGTGAGCACGTAGACTCAGAAGGAAGTCATACTTCGATACTGAATTTCCCAGACTGTATATATATATATTATTGCTACTAACCGCATTTCTGGATCTACTAACTGTATTACCAATTGTATTATTACGTCAATACATTTATTTGCTATATTTCATTCTTGCATTTGTCATTCATTTGAGACCGGATTTCATCCCAGAATCCAAAACAAATACATAAAAAAACATAAGTCTCTAGGCAAAAAATATCTCTGCATGTTTATGTAAAGGGTGAGAAGAGTGTTGTCCTGAAAAGGACAGGTTGTGATTGCTGAGTGTTGTCCTGAAAAGGAGTTTACTGCATACTGTTGCTGGAGATGGCAGGAGTGGTGAGAGTTGGAGGCCTGCTGGAGTTGCAGCTGATGGCTACCTGGAGCTGCAGCTGATGAAGGCTGTCTAGAGCTGCAGATGATTATGGCTTACTGGAACTGCAGATAATGACGGCTTACTGGAACAGCTGCTGGTGGCTGGAGCCATGGGTTGGCTAATGGAACAGATACTACACTTTGATCCTCATCATCTGAGGAAGGCATTATTTATCCTGGTCTCCCCACTGAAATGAGATGTGACACAAAGTCAGGTTTAATGTGGGGAACACGAGCACATACACTCGAGCCAGATACAAAAATTGCTCAGCCTCCACAACTTTCACTTGTGTTGGCATTGGTGTGACTACCAATCTCTCCTATCTGATGCAATGAGGTGTAGCAGTTGTTCCTCAGGACCAGGTACCTTTCAGTATTCTATTTTCTGCATTGCTGCCTGTGAACAAAGCAACAACTGAGTCACAATCTGCCCAAAGACAGAGATGCAGCTGAAAGATGATAAGCCACCTTGGCATGGGCTGAGGAAAGGTGATTTACTTGAACCCCCACAGAATCAGGTTGTGACACAAGGTTGGTTTAATGTGAGGAATCCAAGTGTGTACCCTCGGGTAAGGATAGAAATTCCCAGAGCCCCCGCAACCGTTGATTGCAATGGCCTTTCTATTTTCGTGTTTTTTACAATTAAATTTTCCTTAGCATGCTTATTTGTAGTTGTTTGTTAAGATGAAAAGAAATGTGATTTCTCACGTGTATGTGTGATAAAGAAGAGGAGGAAAGTGTAAGTGTCATGTAGCTTGGTGAGGAAGACGGGTGAATGAATAAGGGAATTTCTTTTAAGCCGAGTGTCTGTATCTCCTTACTGGTTTGTCTGGTCTAGAAACTTTGCTTAAATATCCTTCAAAAGGATAACAAAGCATATTTTTTACTTTTGGTGTGAATGTGACCTGTAGGTTGAAAAATGTAAAATATTTATTTTCAAAGCATTAATTTATTAACTGGAAGAATGTGCAAATCCTCTGTTTTTTATCTAATGTTTGACTGTGTTGTTTATTTCCATCTTTGTTCCACAAGAGAATGAGAAGACTTTAGAATGAACTGGAAACATAATCCGAAATAGGAAACAGGGGATAAATGACTGACGATAGGCAAAGGTATATACTCCTATTGAGAAAAAAACATGAATAAAAAATAAATAATAAATGACAGAGTTTAGGCTGAGACATTAGAAGTATAGAATTGAAGTAGACTTTAGATGGAGCCAGAAATCCAATCCTTGCTGCCAGATGTAGTTTATCATCATACCAAAGACAATGCAAAGATGGTGAAGGATTTGTATGCATCCCATCCCAGGTGCATTGAAGCAATTATTCAAGACACTTGACGTCGCACAAAATATTAACAATATGCATTAACTTCTTGAAATCAATATTATATAATAAATTTTTATCACAGATATTTTTTCTGTTTTAAAACATAGCGTCTGACTTGGTTTACATGAGATGATTGGAATTTTTGCACAGTCATTTTTGGGTGACATTTCATATCTTCTCTCCTTATTCAGAAAAATTGGTAAAAAATATAATTAAGTGTGAAAATGGCTCCAATATGGCCAAATGTTCATTTGTAGACAATATAAAAAAGGCTACATATAAGACAGCAATTATTAGAAATTTACAAGAGTTTAAAATGGCTGACTTTTGCACAGTACTGTGTACAATACAAATACACAAAATGTAAGATTTTTGACTGGTCCATCTTTTTGCCTTCATCTTCTGGTTGTTTTACACTCTGCAACCTCTAAGTCAGCTATACAGACCAGAAATAAAGAAGTAATCTCTAGTGAGATTTGAACTCACATCTCATGTCTTTGAAAGCCCAAATCTGACAGATTTGGTCACAGAGAATCATCATTAGGTGATATTCAGATCTGTATCCTTATTTTATTGACCCATCTTGGTGACACACATTTATTGTCCTTTCTGACTGTAATAAAGGCTTTTCTTGTTCAGGTTTTTGTTGTGGCCTTGTTAGGGACAGAAATAAAGACACAACAGAAACAGTAATACAAATGTTACAGCAAGAATGTTCGGTCCGACTGTCAGAGCTGACTGCTGGAAACTTCCCTCTCCAAAAGGCAGTACCTGCTCCTATTTATAGCTGGGAAAGTCCATGTGTGCATGGGTAAATTACCATAAAAGTTTTCAATCTTCACTGTTTACATTATTCAGACTATTGTCCTCATCTTTGTCGCCATATTTATTGTATGCTTCAGTGATTGGAATGTCAAACTGAACCCTTTATTTCGCTCACTGGGGTAGATTGTTCTAGTTCCACATGCCATGTTTAATGGATGTCAGTTATCAATTATCTCCTGTTAATTCTCCTCTGAAAGTTCTCCACCACCTTAACCAGGTATTGAACTAACAACTCTTTGGGTCCTGTCACTGGATCTAACTAATGTCTTTATCCACTGTGCCACGTGTCCTTGAGGATATCTGTGTATGAATTTCTGGGTATTATAAACCTAATGTCATCAGCCTCCATTTTTTACCAGTGCTCATATTGCAATTTTTGCTGTTATCATCACATGTTTTTACCAGAGCTCATATTGCAATTTTTGCTGTTATTATCGCTTTTCTCTGACACTCCTTATTACTGGTTCTCATATTGTATTCATTTCTATGCTTGGTTGGCTCAGGAGATTTTTGTGGCCTAGCATATGTGCTGATTCATTAAGTTTACGAATTTTCCAATGGTGTTCTTTGTCTATGATTTCAACCTGATCCTACAGAGGGCGGTAATCTCCCTTCTTTCTTCTCTCCATAGACAAAGAACACCATTGGAAAATTCGTAAAAATTTTGGAACTACTTTTAAAATAAATTAAGCTACTTATGTGAAGAATCAGTTCAAAATTTAATTGAACTGGCTGGACTTTAAAATGCCTTCTGATCCATTACTTGTAAACAACCCTGAAATCAAGACAAGATGACCAAGAAACTGTAAGTCATAAAACTTCACTCAGCATGTATTGCTCAAGGGAGATAAAAACTGTCCTTGATATGCCTCATAGTGAAGACAGTGAACAAAGGAATTTCATCAATATATATTGAAAAACCAATAACTCAGCAGCATCATAATTGTGATGCCAAATTTCACTTTGAGAATTTGGAGATGAAACATAACAAGGTTCCCAAATTGTTTTTGATAAAATCATAATATCAAACCAGAAATCAATATTGGAATGTTAAATAGATCAATAGAAAGAAAGGAGCAAAATGAAACGACCATCTTTTCTTCCATCATGTCAGTTTGTTTCCCTTTCTCTCTCTCTCTCTCTCTCTCTCTTTCTATTATTTTGCCTTTTATCTATACCTAACTTTCCAATCACTGAAGTTCTTTCCTTTTCAGTCTCTCTCTTTCTTTATTTCTTTCACTCTCTCTCTCTCTCACTTTTGTTTTCTTTCTTCCCTGTCTCTATTTCTCTCTTTCTTCCCCCCTCCCTTTATCCTTCTCTCTCTCTCTCTCTCTCTCTCTATATATATATATATATATATATATATATATATATATATATATACTCTAGCAGTAGAGTCTGGCGTTGCCCGGGGATGTAACAGTAAGAGATAGATCAAGTATCGACCATCATAAAGACTGAAAAATAAAATTGACAAAGATTATTGTTTAAGGTTGATAGACACGCATGTCTTAATTAGTTTTTTTTTTTTTTTTTTTTACGAATTGGTCAAACCCAAACTCAAACAAAAACATTGTTTTCAATCGTTATGAGTCTACCGATTGAATAGAATTTTATGATAAACAATTGTCTTATAAATGGAATTTTAAAAGCATTCTGAATGTAAAAATAAAGAAAAAAGTGTGCAAGACAATAAGAAACACTACCTGCCAAAAAAAAGTGAATTTTTGTTGAAATCGGTTGAAAAATGTAGGAAATCCGATCCCATATATAAATGAACACACACACACACACGCACACACACACACAAACAACCTGGGTTTTATAATAAGTATAACTTGATATGAGTTGTCCCCCTTTCATTCTGGCGATGCCTCTTAATTGTGTTTTCAAATTGATTTTGTGCAAAAACAATTGTGTTTTTCCAATTTTTGGCGCTGTCAGAACCACCGCAAGGTAATTTTACGTAGTCCTGTGAAGTTTTGTTGAAATCGGTTGAAAAATGTAGGAAATCTGATCCAATATATAAACGTACACACACACACACACACACACACAACCTGGGTTTTATAATAAGTATGATATATATATATATGTATGTATATATATATCTTTATTTTCCATTCTCCCTTTCTTTCTCCTCCTCTCTCTTTCTTTTCTCTCTCTCTCTCTTCCCTTCCCCTCTATTTTTCTTTCTATCTCTCTTTTCCTCTCTCTCCTTCTTTCTTTATTTCACACTCTCCCTTTCTTTTTCTTTTTTCTTCTTTCTTTCTTTCTTTCTTTCTTTTCGTTAATATATATATTTATTCTTGTTTGCCTCTCATTTTTTTTCCCACATTTTTCTTTCCTTTTACCTTTTTTTCAGTTTTTCTCTTTCTGTCTTTGTGCTTTCGTTTTTACTTCCTTTTTTTTTTTCTCGTTCACCATTCTTTCTTTCTTATTTCTGCCTCTCTCTCTCTCTCTCTTTCTGTCTCTCTTTCTCATTTTATTATTCTATGCTTTACCTTCTCTATACCTAACTCCCACAGTCTCCTATGATCCTCCTTTCTTTCTTTCTTTTGCTGTTTTTGTCTTTCTGTCTCTCTTTCTCATTTTATTATTCTATGCTTTACCTTCTCTATACCTAACTCCCACAGTCTCCTATGATCCTCCTTTCTTTCTTTCTTTTGCTGTTTTTGTCTTTCTGTCTCTCTTTCTCATTTTATTATTCTATGCTTTACCTTCTCTATACCTAACTCCCACAGTCTCCTATGATCCTCCTTTCTTTCTTTCTTTTGCTGTTTTTTGTCTTTCTGTCTCTCTTTCTCATTTTATTATTCTATGCTTTACCTTCTCTATACCCCTAACTCCCACAGTCTCCTATGATCCTCCTTTCTTTCTTTCTTTTGCTGTTTTTGTCTTTCTGTCTCTCTTTCTCATTTTATTATTCTATGCTTTACCTTCTCTATACCTAACTCCCACAGTCTCCTATGATCCTCCTTTCTTTCTTTCTTTTGCTGTTTTTGTCTTTCTGTCTCTCTTTCTCCCTCTTTCTCTGTCTGTTATCCTGTTTCTTACCTTATCTCCAAATTACCTAAGGTCTTTCTTTTTGCATTTTTTACCTTTCTCTCCCTCTCTCTCTTTATTTCACTCTTAGGTTGAAAGCCATATCACCGGTTCTGATCACCAAAGTTAAACAACATCAATCTTGGTCAGATATCAGATACTGTACGCTTGGGTATGCGGTTGGTGTAATGGCTGGCAATTCTAAATTGGAGAGTCAAGTTCCAATTCCAGTTGGGTTCATTATATTCAATTACATTTAATTACCGTTGGGAAAGATATGAAGCCACTTCTTCTCTTCGGCTATGGGTTAAATAGTAAGACTAATTTAAATAAATCATCATTATCTTCAAAATATTCATATAATCCTAAAATATTTCCTGGCTTTAAATAACCTGCAAAAGGTTGATAAAGCATAAAAAATAAATCAATGAATCAATCAAATATCTCTCTTTTTCTCTTTATATTATTCTATCATTGACCTTAGTTATACCACCTAAAATCTTTCTTACTTTCTTCAGCCCTTTTTACCTTTCTATCTCCTTTTTTCTTTCTCTCTCTTTCTATTATCCTATCTTTTACAATATCTACCATATATACTTGAATATAGTTTTTGTGATCCGTGTTTTTTTGCATTATACACAAGTAATTGTTTTGAAATGGTTAAAATCTTTAGTGACATGTTTCACTATACACAGCTAATTTTTAAGAAAAAAAAAAATTCAGGGGTCACACTATATATAAAGTCAGCTTATATACAAGTATATATGTTATACCGGAATCTCTCAGGTCACTCTTTCTCACTCTCTCCCCACTATTTTCCTCCCCTTCTCTTTTTCTCTTTCTTTCTTTGTTTCTTTCTCTTTCTTTCCCTCTTTTTCTTTCTTTCTTTCTTTCTTTCTTTCTTTCTTTCTTTCTTTCTTTCTTTCTTCTGCTTGTCATTATCTCTTTTGTTTAATATACAAATTTATCAGGTTTTCTTCTCATTTTTCATACATTTTTTTTCTTTTATCTTCTCTTATCTTTAAAATATTTTGTGCTTTCTATCTTTCTCTCTCTCTTTCTCTTTCTGTCTCTTTCTGTCTCTCTCGTTTTCTCTCTTTCTCTTTCTTTCTTTCTTTCTCTTTTTCATTTTGTCTCCATTTCATCTATCTTTTTTCCTTTCCTTCTCTACTTTCTATTTGTTCTCCCTTCCTTTCCTTTTTCTTTTGCTCCCTCTTTCTCCCATTTATTTTTGCTGTTTTCTTTTTCTCTTCTTTTTTTCTCTCTTTTCCTTCTATCTGTTTTTTTCCTCTTAACTTTTTTCTATTTTCTTCATTTTTTTCTTTTGTCCTTCTCTTTCAAACATTTCCTTCTTTACTCTTATTTTCTTTCATGTTATTCTCAACAATATCACAAAATTTTTTCTTCATCTGCTTTCTTTTCTCTGCTTCATACCTTCTTTTTCTTTTTCTTTTTCAGCCTCATTTCTTCTTTTTCTCTTTTTCATTTATCCTTTCTATCTATCTCTACTTTTTTCTCATATTCTTTCATTGCTGTTCTTCTATAATTTTTCTCTTTGTTCTCTTTCATACTTCCTTCTTTGCCTTCCTTTTTCATTTACACTTCTTTTTCCTTTTATTCTTGCTGTTATCATTTTCTCTCCTCTTTTTCTTTTATATGTTCTTTTCTTTTAACTTTTTACTATTTTTTTCAGTTTTTTCATCTTTTCTCTTTTCAAGCAATATCTTCATTTCTCTTGTTTTCTTCCATGTTATTCCCCACAATGGGGCACACTGACATAGTGTAATCGTTAGCAAGCTTGTCTCACTAGACCAATTACAACTGATTAGTGAGTTTGATCCTCACTGGGTGTCCCATACTTTCGGCCTTATGCCACATCTAAGCTATGCTTAGTAAATCATTTCGGTACCGCGACGTGGTGTAATCGTTAGCAAGCTTGTCTCACTAAAACAATTACAACTGATTAGTGAGTTTGATCCTCACTGGGTGTCCCATACTTTCGGCCTTATGCCACATCTAAGCTATGCTTAGTAAATCATTTAAACTTTTGCGACGTGGTGTGTCGTTATAAGCTTGTCTCACTAGACCAATTACAACTGATTAGTGACTTTGATCCTCACTGGGTGTCCCATACTTTCGACCTTATGCCACATCTAAGCTATGCTTAGTAAATCATTTCGGCATCTCGACCTGGTATAATGGTTAGCAAGCTTGTCTCACTAGAACAATTACAACTGAGCAGTGACTTTGATCCTCACTGTGTGTCCCATGTTTTCGGCCTCATGCCTCATCTAAGGTACGCTTAGTAAATCATTTCGGCACATTGACGTGGTGTAATGGTTAGCAAGCTTGTCTCACTAGAACAATTACAACTGATTAGTGAGTTTGATCCTCAATGGGTGTCCCATGCTTTCAGCCTTGTGCCACATCTAAAACTATGTTTAGATTATCACCATGTTATTCCCTCACAGTCCTTTTCATTCTTCTTCACCTGCTTCAGTCTTTCTTTTTCTGGCTTAATTCCTTCTCTCTCTCTCTCTCTCTCTCTCTCTCTCTCTTTCCTATGCTTTTGCTTTTGCTTTCCTTCTTTCTTTTTTTATTTCTCTGCAAATTCTGCTCTCTCTCCCTCTCTCATTTCACCTTCCTCTTCCTTTTTTGTCTCTATTTTCTTCCACACTCATTTACTCTCCTTTTTATTACCCTCTCTTTTAATAATTTGCCTTTCTTTTTTTACTTTCCATATCCCCCCCCATCACCTTGTATATCTTGTTCTATCCTTGTGTTTACATTCTAACACATAGCTTTCAGTAAATATGACAATTTTATCTGCATTGCATCAAATTTACAATCCCATCCCCACCCTAATGCTCAATCCTGGTTTCCTTCATTCAAGATGATTTGTAAAATCTATCAGCAAACATTATCTATAAAAGTAAATAATGAAATTTGTATTTCATTTATTCCAATTTCCTTTTATTGAACTGAAAAAAATAATAAATAGTATCAGTAGTTAAGTAAAAGCTACTATAAATTTGAAGTTTTTTTTTTTTGGTATACCAATGTTTTACAATATCAGCAAGAGCAAATTATTACTAATTTTTTATTAATATTTCCTTCATTTTTTTTCTCTGGCTTTTTATCAGAACTGTCAAACTGTCATTTTATTAGATTTAGTAAGCAGTACATTTTCGAAATGAAAAAAAAAAAGATTCTTAAGTTATGTCTCTTTCTTCAGAAATATTACTTGTCAGGAACAGCTGCCTTACTTATTAAGCTACAAAGACCAGCAGATACAAATCTTAATTTTCATCTAGCATTTCCTTTATATTATTAATGTAATTTTTTTATAGGATATCACAACTCACCATTCTACATAAAGCATTACTATTTAATCATTTATCTAAAGAATTTAGACAAGACAATGACTATTACGACTATCACTATTACTACTACTAACACTATTATTACTACTACCACTATTACCACAAGGTGTCAAGAAGCAAAAGAAAGAAGTACTGCTCCCAATTAGACTTATTAGAATTTTTTTATCAGAAAGTAATGTAAAATAATTACAATGTGAATATAAAATAATTAAAAATAATACAATACACTAAGTTTTGTTGTGTCCAAAAAAGATAAAAAATTAATTATACTGTCAAAAATAATTATAATAAAATAATTATAACAATTATAAATATCATTAATTTACTCTTTTTAAACCAATGAGAATTGACTCCACTTTTCTCCTCTACATGTGAAAACATGACATGCTCACTATTAGACAAGTAGTCAACACAGAGAGGTCATTGACACATGCATCAACAAAAATTTTGGCTCCTTTTCCTTTTTCAGACTAAAATAGTAACATTTATCTCTTCACACAATAAAAATTTGGGGTAAGAAAATCCCAGATGCTTGTTGTATTTTCTAATTAAATTATCTAGACACATCTATAAAAAATATACAATAAAAAATGTAGTGCATACATTTTCTTTATCTTATCCTTCTATCAGATTCCGATCCTTATTTGATCAATATTAACCTCAAACTCACAATTTTACTCATTATTACCGTCTCTCGTTTCTCCAACATCACATAACAAACAAATAATAAATAATATTTGTTTTGTTGTTACCACATCTTGTCATTTCTCATTTTTACAAATATTATTGTACATTGTTTAAAGATAGAGATCTGTTTCTATGGCTTGTCATAACCTGATTTTCTATGTAGGTCAGAACTCACAATTTTACTCATTATTACCATCTCTCGTTTCTCCAACATCATATAACAAACAAATAATAAATAATACTTGTTTTATTGTTTCCATGTCTTGCTGTTTCTCATTTTTACAAATATTATTGTACTTTCTTTAAAGATATTTCAGTTGATAAAAAAATTGATAAAAAAAAGAATTTGTATTGTCTTTTCTCAAATGTTTTCACTTATTGAAACTTTGTTGAATAATGTACAGGGGGTCCTTGACTTATGTTAGAGATCAGTTCCAATGGCTTGTTGTAACCTGATTTTCAATGTAGGACAGAACTCACCTACATAAGAACCCATGAGACTGCCTTACTAAGGGCAAAATTTCTTAATGAAGGGCAAAATTTCCCCAAGAAATGACACAAATGAGAGATAGTAAATGTAGCACAATCCAATGCAGCATAAAGTTGGTGAAAAAACAACACCGTCTTCTTCATATAGTGCCGCATAACGATGTATTATATTATGAGAGATGGTGTTGTAACCATGAAATGCCATATGCTAGGTTCAATATAAACTGAAGACCTTCTGTATATCTTTTTTATGAGCCAGTAATTCACATTGTGGTGTCATGGATATCAGTTCAGCATGAAAAATTGGAGAGTCAAATTCGGATTCCAGTTGAGTTTGTCACATTTACTTATGCACAAAATACTCTTGGGAAAAGTATGAATCCATCTCTTCTCATTCCAGCCATGGGTTTTAATAGCAGAATGGAATGGGTTCTTTAGCCTTAGTTGGCAACCAGTCTACCATAGAAAGAAATGGCAACCTATTGCAGGAAAAAATCTTCTAGTCAGTTATGTATCAAAAGAGACAAGATTACCCAAGTGTGTATCATGTATGGCACTTGACTGACTGAATTCTATATTTTGAACTGGTTATCTTGCCTTTAATAACAAGGTGCATAAAATGAAATTATTGCACAAGCTTTTTTGTAAAAGTTATATTTTGTTCATTGTTTTTATGTCAAAATAATAAATGTTTACACTATTTACATTGTTCAGACTATTGTCCTCATTTTTATTGTCATATTTACCTTCAACATCTGCCTCTATTTCTGAGAAGAGGTATATTAACTATTTACACTATTTACATTGTTCAGACTATTGTCCTCATTTTTATTGTCATATTTACCTTCAACATCTGCCTCTATTTCTGAGAAGAGGTATATTAACTATTTACACTATTTACATTGTTCATACTATTGTCCTCATCTTTATTGTCATATTTACCTTCAACATCTGCCTCTATTTCTGAGAAGAGGTATATTAACTATTTACACTATTTACATTGTTCAGACTATTGTCCTCATTTTTATTGTCATATTTACCTTCAACATCTGTCTCTATTTCTGAAAAGAGGTATATTAACTATTTACACTATTTACATTGTTCAGACTATTGTCCTCATTTTTATTGTCACATTCATAACGTTTCTGCTGTCATACACTCCAGCCTTCTTTATGTGCTATATGTTGGAATTTTGAACCAAACTCTTTATTTAGTCCATTGGGGTAGATTTTTCTAGTTCCACATGACATGCCTCTTCCAGATATCTCAGTTTCAGTTAATTCCTTTTAGTAACTCTCCAGGTTTTTGTTCATTGAACTCACAACTCTTTGAGTCAAGTCACTGGATTACTTCAACCAACGCTTTTGTCCACGACGCCAAGTGTTCTTGGAGATTTTTCTAACTTTCAAATTTTACATTGGAGTTTCGAGTCTTGCTTGTTTTTATATGCACCTTATTCAATAATCAACATGAGAGAGGTGACATTTTCTCTTACCTGACTCTCTCCGTGAAAAAAAATTCTTTTATTATTAAAGGCAGTAAATTGATGGAAAGCATCTGTAATCTGTAATTGACCAATCAGAACGGTATAATCTTCCATCAGGAAAATTTCAGACCCTACAACTCTTCGTTAACCAATAGAAATTGGTACAGCCTTGATAGGATGTCCTACTCCACCTGCTTTACTCAATTGACCGTTACACTTTCTGATTACCACTAATTTTGATACCTACAAAATTCTCTAAATGTGAAGAACTTCAATTCTGTGGAAGCCTTATAAAAAATTTTATTTCCTACCAAATCCCAAATCTTGTGCCAGACAAAAAAGTTAGTAGAAACAGCAAGTCACTATAATAGGCATGAAATTATAAAACAAGACAACCACTGCATAACATTTTTAAAAGAAAAAACATTTATTTTACAATATTACAAAAAAAAATAGTTAGAGATACAAGGTTGCACAAAAATTTCCTTTTGTGTGACTATTATGGGAGATAACAATTTTTTTTTAATAGAAACATATTTATTCAAACATTTTTTACAAATCTGTTTCATTGTTAGCTGATTAATTAATTTCAGAAATGTTTTATTTAACCACCGATTCCTTCACTGTTTTGTCAATTTCTCTTACTCTGAAGTCTAAAATTTTCTCTGATTCACAGCCATACTCAATAAAATTTCTTTCATCATTTGAGTCTTATCACAATCACCATTGCAATGTCTCAAAAGTTTCCCTCTCGTAAGCCCAGAAATTCTACACAGAATATTTTCTCCAGGTTGTATTCCACAAAGCTCTCATTAAAAGTTTCTACAAAGGGATCCACATGTCCCCAGTTTGGTTCTAATATGAAATTCACATGTATAAAGGGGCAAAAAGAATACTGAGAAACTGGATTACAGTAATTATCTTCAGTGGATTTTTCATGGGTTTTAGAAAAAACAATTTGATTGGGACTCAAGAAATTATTTACACTCCCAAATAGAATTATCCCTTCAAGAATCTGCCAAGCAGATCCATTCACACATTCAATCACTTGTATGGATCCCATGTACTGGATTAAATCCCCACCTACAAGACCATAAGTGGGAATGGAATTTTCACCTTCCTCAAAATTAGCTGCCAATTTATAATTTAACCTGTTTGGATTTTCCACAACATCATGAAAGCCATCAAGATTAAATTCAGTATCAAACTCATTCTCAACCAGAATAGGTATGGAATGATGATGAAATGCAAATACAAATTTTGCTCCTCTCAGTTTCCTTTGGTTGTCACCAAAAAATGTCTTTACTTTAAACTCTGAAGAAGATAGACTCAACTAATTAAGACTAGATTAAACTCCGATAGAAAAAATCATTTTCAATGATATTAGCTGATATATTATTCGTGTCAGAAATTTCACAATTTTTCTCAGCGTCAGAAATATCACAAATCGCAAAATTTTCATAATCAACAAAAACCCTGGATATTTCATTAACTTAGCTTATACTTCTACTACATCACATCAGAATTGTCCAAACATATAATCATCAGGCTCTGATTCTTCAATATTAATATCAAAGTCAATAAAATCTATTTGGTCATTAATATTCTTCATGGTTTCTAACCATCTGTTAATCACTTGCTCCTGAGCAGGGTGATGCACTTTTAGAATAAATTTCTTTTGATCTTCAATAAGCTTGTAGACCCCTCAATCCTTTCTTTGAACATATATCTCCTTTTTAATAGTCTAGAGACTTCCTTTATTTTTAGATAATCTTCCAGCAAAGATACTTTAAAGTTTAAGTAATTTTATTCCAAAGGAACTTTGGGATCCAAAATATACCCAGGGATTACAAGGCTGAGGCAGAATTTTCGTTACTTCAATAAATAGTGATTTTCATTCCAAATAATCTTAAAAAATAAATGGTCGAATTTTAGGCTTAAAATTCTCCAATAGTAACTCCAGTCAAGAATATTGGAGAGATATTATTTTTTTATGAAAACAGAATTTTCATTTCAAAATAATTTTTCAAGAATATGAGACAGAATTTACACATAAACTCTGTTTAGTTTTAAAAAGTTAATGTTTATTTAACACATTTAGTTCAGTTCAATCACAATACTGAATAAATACGTATTAATATTTTATTTTTAAAAATCAGTGACAGAATTTTATTTTTGAAATTTCCCAGTAACTTTACAACAGAATTTTGTTATTTCAGTCAATATGCAGAATTTACATTGGAAATAATTGCGGAATTTTACATAATTCCATTTCGCTATTTAAGTTAGGACTATAGAATCCTATACTGTTCTTAAAACTGAACAAACATAGGCTCCAAATCAAATATTACAAATAATGTAATTTGATTGGTCCAGAAATACCAATGGCATGTTATCAGCTATGTCTGCATGTCTGACCTTGATCTGACCTGTTCAAGGTACAGTCACCAAAAAATTTAAACATGTTCTCGAGCCTATCACATGGCTTACATCTTACTTATTATAAAATGCAGATTGTGTGTGTGTGTGTGTGTGTGTGTGTGTGTGTGTGTCTGTAACGTTTATATATTTGATCGAATTTCCTACATTTTTAGCCGATTTCAACAAAACTTCACGGGACTACATAAAATTACCTTGTGGTGGTTCTAACAACGCCGAAAATGGGAAAAACATAATTGTTTTTTAAGAAAATCAATTTGAAAACACGATTAAGACACATCGTGAGAATGAAAGGGAGACAACTCACCCACGAAAATGTAAACAAAAAAGCATAGCATGATGAAAAAAAAGCCGAACTTGATGAAAACAAAATTTTATCGTCTAATGTTCATATTATTATTAAAGAAGAAAGATCAAAGTATTTTGGGGGTATTTTTTTACATTCTTTAATCGTTCCTAGCACGTCTGAAATTTTCGTTAAAAATATCGTTTTTTTTTTTGGTCAAAAAAAAGGACAGATAATCAATCATTTTCAATCATTTTTTTCGATTTGATATCGACTGACTTTGATATTCTTTTAAAAATCAATTATCATTTTTTCAAAACTGATTTTAATAAAAACAGAAATTATACTGTTTATTTAAAATATTTTGAACCAAGCTTAACTTAGCTTCTGCGCCGAAAAAATGTAATTTGAAAATAAAACAAAGCAAGTCATAACCTTTCGCGTCGCTTGATGATTGACGAAAGGCACATTCATGACGTTTAGATAACTTACGGGAGGATAATTCTTTCTACGGATGGAAGAAGTGAAATTATTTAAGTGAACAAATTATTTACCTCGTTACTTTTAAGGAAAACTTTCAGCGCTCTAATTTTTTATTTTTATTTTTTGTACTTAGCTTTCATTTTTATGTTTATGATGCTTTATGGAAAATATAAAGAAATTAAAAAATAAGACTGTTAATAGTGAGATTAAATTTCATAAGAAAAAAGGTATCTAATTAATTTAGGTACCTTTCTTATGAAATTTTATCAAAAAATGTACATAAAATACTATAATTTTATGTACATTTATTACATTTTACTGTGTTATTTGTATTTCCATTCATTTTATTATTAATTTTGATATTTCATTTATGGAAAAATGTCATAACTGAGATTAATATAAAAATAAGATCATATAAATTAAAGTTTAGCAGTAGTTAAATTTCATAAGATGATACTGTTACTTGTAGGTACCCTTCTCAGTTGAAATTGAAAACTCAAATTAACTTCTCCATACGTGTTTCGCAAAAGTAAAGGGCTTAACAGCGGAGAACAATGCTGAACTCAAATAATGCAACTAAATTGTATTCTGGTTGGTCTTTCGTACTTGATAATTACTGTCCGACTATAAACACAAAAAAATTACATTTCTTAATTACCATGGCTAATCTGATTGGTCCAAATTATACAATTTTCAAAGCGCTAGACAATGACAATCTCACACGAACATTTTGAAGGGTTGATGTTGCTTTTAACTAATGTTAAAATATTTTTAAAAATTCAATTTAAAATTTTTTAAAAATCTTTTTTTAATTAAAGAAATAAGAAATAATTGTATTAAAATTCAATTTTCATTGAAAAATTTTTTGCTTTCAGAAAATATTGTCCATATTCATAAAAACAAATTAAAACAAATAAAAGCATTTGAAACTAAATAATATATTTGTTTTATTGAGTTTTGTATGTTACAATTCACAGCTGATTATCAGGTACGTTGGCCAAAAAACAAAAAAAAAAAAAAAAAAACATGATTTGCATTCTTCAAAGCCTTATGCTTTTAACTATTGCAATCACTAAAACCGATGGTCTCAATTTCTAGAGTTTTCATAAAATTAGTTATGGGGGTGTTAATAAATATAAAAAAAAAAATATTTCTGCCATGACTTTAATAAAAAAAAAACATATTTATAATAATTTCGACCATCTGTGAATAGTTTCTGAAAGTTTCATTAACATCTGACAATTATTTTTATTTTTGCAAGATTTTCCAAATTAATGTGTGTAAATACAAAAAAAAAACGCTAAAAATTATCTATGTTATTTACTACCCTTGTTGTGACAAAGAGAAACAAGATTTTTAAATCAAAATTTAGAATATTCTAAAAAGATGGAAAAATTTTTAAAAATAATTAAAAAAAAATTTAGTCTATCCTCTTCATAAAAACATAAGCATTTTGACGATAAAATTTTGTTTTCATAAACTTTGGCGTCTTCTTCATCAGACTATGCTCTATGTTTTAGCGATTCCGTGGAGTGACTTAGGTTAAAAAACCCAGATTGTTTGTGTTTGTGTGTGTGTGTGTGTGTGTGTTCCTTTATATATGGGATCGGATTTCTTACATTTTTCAGCCAATAAAACAAACATCCAATTTTTTTTTTTTGGCAGGTAGTATTTCTTATTGTCTTGCACACTTTTTTCTTTATTTATACATTCAGAATGCTTTAAAAATTCCATTTACAAGACAATTGTTTATAATAAAATTCTAATTCTATTCAATCGGGGGACTCATCATAACGATTGAAAACAATGTTTTGTTTGAGTTTGGGTTTGACCAATTCGTAAAAAAAAAAAAAAAAAAACTAAGACATGCGTGTCCGTCAACCTAAACAATAATCTAAGGATCTCTACTGAATGTATGAATCGAAAAATCGGATAATTCTTTATCTTTTAGAAAAGATAATTCCACGGCTCTACTTTAGGGCCGTTTTACAATTCCCTTTCAATTCGTTACAAGGCAGATCAATAAATAAATCATTGGTTCTGTTGAAATTAAGTCAATATTTAAAAGAAAATACTAAAAATAATTTAAAAATGCCGACAAAAATCGCCCAGAAAAAAAAAACAACAATATTTGAAGATGATAATTATTAAGGAAAAGAACACAGTACTTGTAATAAATTAATAAACCCAAATAAAGTTAATATTTTTTTAGAAACAACAGTGGAAAATATATTCAAATCAGAATTCTAATTATGAATCACCACAAGCAAAATATGCAATTTTTTACTGTATTCAATAAATAAAAATCATAAATTGTAAAGATTACAGAAAAAGGCTACCTACATTTTTCAACCGATTTCAACAAAACTTCACTTTTTTTTTTGGCAGGTAGTGTTTCTTATTGTCTTGCACATTTTTCTTTATTTTTTTACATTCAGAATGCTTTAAAAAATTCCATTTACAAGACAATTGTTTATAATAAAATTCTATTCACCAATCGATAGACTCATAACGATTGTAAACAATGTTTTTTTTGAATTTATATTTGACCAATTCGTAAAAAAAAAAAAAAACTAATTAAGACATGCGTGTCTGTCAACCTTAAACAATAACCTTTGTCAATTTTATTTTTCAGTCTTTATGATGGTCGATACTTGATCTATCTCTTACTGTTACATCCCCGGGCAACGCCGGGCTCTACTGCTAGTTGCTTATAAAAAAACAACAACAATTAAAGAAAAGTCAGTTGGCAAAAATTTTGGTGAAAAAGCAAATACATTAGGAAGCTACACTCGTCACTGAAGTCCAGACTATACGTTAAGATATCTTTTTAACACAACCGCAGTCTATATTTCTTTATTAAATGCAAACAACGAAGACAGACACTCAAAACGTCACAAAATGAGTCAACCACACACATTTTTTTCGCAAAATTTTAAACTGTTTATTTTACATACAAATAACACTACATTTAAGTGAAATTCTCCAAACTCATACACTTTACACTATAACTTGCAGTTCATCAACAAGAACATTTTCTGACTCAAAAATTTAAAAGGACAAGTACATTTCAGCTTTTTAAACACATTCAGAATTCCTGTTTTGTATATTTTGTTATACATAGATTCTATTTAATTGTACAACTTCTCTTGTTGAATTTCCTTTGTTTCTTCTTCTTGTTTCATATTTTGTGGCATATTTTGTGAGGTTATCTCATCTCCACAAGACAATGATTACCTTTTAGTTTACACAAAGAAAATTCTTTAGAAATTGTTAAGGGAAGGAAGAAAATCC
Source organism: Acanthosepion pharaonis (assembly GCA_903632075.3). Classification (NCBI taxonomy): domain Eukaryota; kingdom Metazoa; phylum Mollusca; class Cephalopoda; order Sepiida; family Sepiidae; genus Acanthosepion; species Acanthosepion pharaonis. The sequence continues at coordinate 406,981 of CAHIKZ030003010.1, read as the reverse complement.
CACCTTTTTTTTGAATCGAAGTTAATTGAAATTTTTCCTTAGTTTAGTTTTATAATCTATTTCTATTTCTATCACACCTAAGAAAAGTTATCCAGCCAGACATAAGAAAAATTTCCATAAAAATTCAGGCAGCAGAGTTTTGTAAAAACGAACACAAATTTTGTTTTTGGCACTCAAGAATTAACAATAATTTTTATGCAAAATATAAAAATTTTTATTTTCTACCAAATCCAAGTTATTGTGCCAGACAAAAAAAATTGTAGAAACAGCAAGTCACTATAATAGGCACAAAATTGCAAAACAAGACAACCACTGCAAAAGATTTTAAAACAGAAAAATATTCATTTTACAAAGTTACAGAAAAAGTTACAGATACAATTTTCTTTTGTGCACCTTTTACAACAGGGTAACAATTTTCTGAGGTTACAAAAAGGTATTACCATTAGATACAAAGAAAAATGTGTTACAATTTTTTTAAAAAGACACATATTCAAAGATGGAAATAATTACACCCTTTCAAAATGGAAAAGAAGGGAAAAAATTAAAGGATGCATAAAAAATTGCACAAGGTAGAAAATGCAAAATGCATCCACTTTCATTCATAACAGAATACCCAATAATAGGATTTACCAGCATGAAGAGATTTTTGTGTTTTTACACAATTTGTTATCTTGAAGGCCTTTCAAAGTATTTTCCTGGAAAGATCTTTTGATCAAAATTCTCCGCAGAAATACACAGAAAGGAACATTCTGTCCTGGGGTTTGAATCTGCCTTGAGTCTGTTGAATCTGTCAGCTCTTTCTTCCCCCTACCCGTGTAGATTTATGACCCCCTTCAGCTAGACTAGTCCTCTTGAAGCATGAGCACTAATGTCTTCTTCCTCGTTGACTGTTAATTGCTTTGTCAATGGTTCCTTTTTTCTGAGATTGATCTGCAAAATAGCAGTCCTTTTATAAAACAAAGGCATGTCATACTGGCTCACTTTAAGTTTTAACAAGAGCTTGAAGAGATCTCATCCACGCATTGAAACTAAAAACTTTCTCCAAGAATTCAAAAATGGTTCTTCAACAATTCAACAAATAATTTGGGTAGTATCATCCAATTGATCACCTAAGGCCATAAAAAATGCAACAACTTTCACAAAAACCATTTAACCTTCAGAAAAATACACTTCTCTCAAAAAATGTGTATAAAAAACAATAAACTAATAGTTACACATTTACAGTTCTAACATTTCTTAAATAATAAAATACAATTCTTTAAGATGAAAAAAGATTTTGATCAGGGTTAGGGCTCATCCTCTAAAAAGATGCAAAGTAAAAAAGGATATGCTCCACTATTACTACTAGGTGTAAAGAAGCAAGAGAAATAAGATGAAAGAAAGGCTAGTCAAAAATGAATAATAATGACAAGGCTTCATCAAAGAAATTCACCCAACTTAACACTTCTACTACTACTACTAGGTTTAAAGAAGCAAGAGAAATAAGATTAAAGACTAGTCAAAAATAAATAACAATGACAAGGCTTTATCTAAGAAATTCACCCAACTTAAGACTAGTACTACTACTACTTCTAGGTGTAAAGAAGCAAGAGAAATAAGATGAAAGAAAGATTAGTCAAAATGGAATAATTATGACAGGGCTTTATCTAAGAAATTTACCCAACTTAACACTACTACTACTACTACTACTACTACTAGGTGTAAAGAATCAAGAAAAATAAAATGAAAGATTAGTGAGAAATAAATAAAAATGACAAGGCTTAATCTAAGAAATTCACCCAACTTAACACTAATACTACAACTACTACTAGGTGTAAAGAACCAAGAGAAATAAGATGAAAGAAAGATTAGTCAAAAATAAATAATAATGACAAGGCTTTATCTAAAAAATTCATCCAACTTAACACTACTACCACTACTACTGCTACTAGGTGTAAAGAAGCAAGAGAAATAAGATGAAAGAAAGACGAGTCAAAAATGAATAATAATAGACAAGGCTTCATCTAAGAAATTCAACCAACTTAACACGACTACTACTACTACTAGGTGTAAAGAAGCAAGAGAAATAAGATGAAAGAAAGACGAGTCACAAATGAATAATAATGACAAGGCTTCATCTAAGAAATTCACCCAAATTAACACTACTTCTAGGTGTAAAGAAGCAAGAGAAATAAGATGAAAGAAAGACTAGTCATAAATGAATAATAATGACAGGGCTTCATCAAAGAAATTCACCCAACTTAACACTACTACTACTGCTACTACTACTACTACTACTAATAATAATAATAATAATACTAGGTGTAAAGAAGCAAGATAAATAAGATGAAAGAAAGACTAGTCAAAAATGAATAATAATGACAAGACTTCATCTAAGAAATTCACCCAACTTAACACTACTACTACTACTACTAGGTGTAAAGAAGCAAGAGAAATAAGATGAAAGAAAGACTATTCAAAAAGGAATAATAATGACAAGGCTTCATCAAAGAAATTCACCCAACTTAACACTACTACTACTACTAGGTGTAAAGAAGCAAGAGGAATAAGATGAAAGAAAGATACGTCATATTGAATAATAATGACAAGGCTTCATCTAAGAAATTCACCCTACACTACTAGTACTACTTGGTGTAAAGAAGCAAGAGAAATAAGATGATATAAAGACTAGTCAAAAATGAATAACAATGACAAGTCTTTCCCTAAGAAATTAACCATACAAAAAAAAAGCAATCTAGAAAGCAGCGACTATAGATGATGGAGAATTCAAAACAGTGGAGAATGTAAAAGCCACTACTCCACTATCTTTTCTAACTATTCATGGCAATTCACTGACAATAAAGGAAAATAAATCTGTGGAGAGCCATGATTGACTAGGGATATAACCATTAAAATATGGAAGAATTGGTTTGCCATGGCCTATCATTTATTTTTAATGGGGAACCACATTTTTGGCAGTTCTTCAATTATTAATTACATTTCCTGGCAAAAAAATCAGTACACTTGTATAATCTTGATAATAACAACAAAGATGATGATAATAGTCTACATGTGAATAATGTGAATACATACACATGTATGAAGCACTGAGGCTCAAACTCACACGTCAAAGATCCCCTGTTCAAAAGTTGGGGAGTTGCTATTTATTTAGAATGAGAAAAAATATGTCTGAGTTGCTGAACATTTATGTAGCATTAAGCTTTTCCTTTCCATTGTAACTTATTCCATGTCAAGAAATATGTGTTAAAAATATATTTTGTTAATTATCACATTGAGGAAAGACACCAGTTAAAAGTGTTGCTTGGAAAGAGATAAGAAATTTATTTTAGTTATTCTGACTCTTTTTTCCATCATATTAAGGTGGTAGTATATCATGAATATACTAATGCCTAATGTGAGCTTTGGAGAATGGAGAAAATCCAAGATATTTTTTTCTTTGCTATCCCTACAATTTCTATATGAGCTTTATTATATATTCTTATATAGAGATAAAATATAATTGAATTTCTAACTATGATATGATAGAAAATCATATGATGAATAAATATATTCTAAATGTATGCTTAGGGTTTTTCATTCTCATACAAGACATATTTACAATGAAAATGAGAGTCCATAGCATTGATCAATTCTTATCTATCTGTAACATATATATATATATATATATATATATATATATATACACATTTCATTAAATAATATAGACAAGTGTTGTCTATTTATTTTATGTAAATTTTTTCATAACGTCTGATAAGTTTAATAACATTATCGTTGAACGAAGAAAGAAATTCACAATATTGATCCACATTTTTTTAATACAATCTAAGCTTTCGGCTTACATAAGCCATTATCAAAGATGTCAATTACAACATATTATACGGACAAGACAGTGATGATAGTCTTGTTTACATAGATGATTTCTAAGCAACGATAAACACGTGCATATAAGACGCTAGAAGTGAAAATTGCGCCGCATCTGATGACGTCACAAATGACCACACAAGAGTGAATTGGAGAAGTATGAAGTATGGGAAGCCGTTGATATAAACCAATGTCTTCTGTTACCAATTATAGACAGAATATTTGTAGAGATGCCATAATTGATTTTGTTTAGGTTGGGTTTCAACTGCTTCAAGGATTTTTAGTTTTTGTCTATTGTTTTTATGTCGAAAAATAATTGTGTTTTCGACAAGTATTTTACGGAATTGTGTGTGCGGGCAGGCATGTTGTTTTAAATGCCTAAAAACATATATAGTTATATTATATATATTATATAATATATATATATATAATTTTATTATAAATTGACTGATTTAAAATATGGTTTTTTCGCTACACAGTAATAAACATGTTTCAAAAACTGAAGCTAAAAACTTTAAATTTAATTATATTATTAAATTAAAAGCATTAGTTCTGTTTCATCTTTCTTCTTATTTATATACACATATATATAATTATATATATATAGTTATATATCTATTGCTATAGCCTCACTGATATGACAATTACTAAAATTGTTCAAAGTCATTATATATTATTGTACATGCTATTTATTTTTAACTATTTTAAATATGGTATTTTTCTCTATTATTATTTTATTTTAGGAAATCCAGTCATCCTGTTTTTATTATATTTAAAATCCAAACTTCTGAATTCCAAAAAATATTAAAATAAAAATTAAGAAAACATTAGTGCACCTGTTAAATATATCATTTATATTTATAAACATATGTATATGAATTCAAAAGAGTTAAAAGGGAGTAGAAATAGTCCAGTTGATTTTAAAGTCTTTGGGTAGTTAGTCTATAGAAAAATCTGTCATTTAGAAGAAACTTTGATTGTCAGTGAAGATTCACTGACTGTCCAAGCTGCTGTTGTTGGAGATGATTCATTCGAAATCACCAACACATGGTTCTTTCAGTATACACTGACCTGGGGTGGGGACTAGCTATGTTGCCATGTCTTTTCTTGTGTTTGAATGACTTGGAGACAGTTGCATCTCTGCTGTTGAATGTTGAAATTTGTGTGTTTTTATAATAAATCTTTCCTGACAGTGGGCTCAAGAAAAATAGGGTTTTACTTTTCTCTGATTGGTCAAATATTTCACATAGTGATGTTAATTTCTAACCAATAGACTTTTTGATTTCAACAGTGTGTGTTGCATTTTGGAATCTTTTTGGCATATTTATAAATATTGTCTATTATTGGGTAGAAAATAAAGTTTGGGTGTGTTTAAATATTGTATGTATGTGGGTATGCAATTATGTTGGTGGTGGTATCCAAAATTTCTAGGAACCACTTCTGTAAAAGCAGGTAATCTTTAGGAATCTATTCTGCTTATTTTCTTTTCAATCTAAGAATAGAAACAAATCACTATTTAGTATGAAAAAGAATGAAACCATTTTGATAATTTAATAGAAAACATTTATTTATTACTAGCTTAAAAGCCACCCTATCAGGTGACATTTAGGTTAACTCCTGAGGAGGGCTCTTGATTAGGCCTTTTGGCCTGTTCAAGAGTTTGAACATAAGGGTCTTGTATGCATGTAATTGGATGTTGGCAGTGATGGCGTCCTAAATTTCCAGGAACCAATTCTATAAAGGCATGTAATCTTTAAGAACCTATTCTGCTTATTTTCTTTTCAATCTAAGAATGCAAACAAATCACTATTTAGTATCAAAAAGAATGAAACCATTTTAATAATTTAATAGAAAACATTTATTACTAGCTTAAAAGCCACCCTATCAGGCAGCATTTAAGTTAGCTCCTACGGAGGGCTCTTGATTAGGCCTTTTGGCTTGTTCAAGAGTTTGAACATAAGGGTCTTGTATGCATGTGATTGGATATTGGCAGTGATGGCATCCTAAATTTCCAGGAACCATTTCTATAAAGGCAGGTAATCTTTAAGAACCTATTCTGCTTATTTTCTTTTCTGAGAATAAAAACAAATCACTTTTTAGTATCAAAAAGAATTAAACAATTTTGATAATTTAATAGAAAACATTTAATTATGAAGATATTTGCAGATTGAAATTCTTTTCTCATCATATTTCTATTTAGAAGTATGATGCTTTTTGACTCTAGTATCATAAGATGTTTTATGGTTTCTTAGCCACATTTGAACTGAATCACTGCAGTCCCAAAGATCTAATGGAAAACCTATCAAATTTATGACGAGAAGATTTGCCACTTTTTTAATTTCAAGACAATTTCTTTTATCAGAATATATTATGTTCATCACAGAAAACCCTCTTTCAGTCTCTGCAGAACTTACAGAAATAGTATTAATTATATTTTTACCTATTATATATCAGCTATTAATATATAAGATTATTTTTGGATAATCCAACAACCGGTTTGCTAAGCTTTTATCATTTTAAGATTTGGTTTGTGCAAACCAGTAGGATGCCAACACAGTATATCAAAACAAGTTTTATTATGAATATATTTTCAGATTGAAATTTTGTTCTCATCATATTTCTGTTCATAAGTTTGATGCTTTTTGACTTTAGTGTCATCAGCTGTTTTATGGTTTCTTAGTCACATTTGAACTGAATTGCTGCAGTCCCAAAGATCCAATAGAAGACCTTTCAAATTTATGACTAGATGATTTGCCACGTTTTTAACTTTAACATAGCAGGGAGTGTGTGTCTATTAGAGTTTTACTAGGTGTGCATGTGAGTGTAACATAACTAACATTTTGTTTAAGCCATTGACTACTAATATATAAGATTATTTTTGGATAATCCAACAACTGGTTACTAAACTTTTACAATTTAAAGGTAATTCACATGAACTGGTGCAAACTGGTAGGATGTTATTACTGGAAATAGAATTTATTTTCTATAGTTTTTCTCCATCTTATTAGTGTTACTTTTTATTGCCCTATTTTTGATTGATATACTTAGCAAGACTTACTTCCCTTCCTTTAGTGAGTTTTCAAAATTTTGTTAAGTAGATATTTGCTGTGCCAAATTTGACACAAGATCATATTACTAGAGCTAATCAGAGGAGTAAAAATCTACCAAATCTGAATTCTTGTGCCAAATACAAAAACCTAGTTAGTAGGAATAAAAAAAGAGAAGAGAAGGTGCGTGTTATCTTTTCTTTTTCTATTCCTATTAACTAGGTTTTGTATTTGGCACAAGAATTTAGATTTGGTAGGGAGTTAAAATTCATATAATTTATCAGAACTATTAATAAATAATAAAAAAGAATGAAAAAAAAACAAAAAGAAACAAAAAAGAAAAATTGAATAAAAAAGAAACAAAAACGAACATAAACAAGAATAAAACAAAAAAGAATAAAAATGATAAAAAATAAAACAAATAACAGAACATAAAAAAGTATAAAAAAGATAAAAAGCGAACAATAAAAGGTTGTTGCACCTTTGTTTTTCCACCTTCTTGAATTGCTTTCTCTTTCATCATTTTCAAAACCCTTATGTCTTTTTCTAAACTGAAATCATAATTTTTTTTCAATTTTTTGATGGTAATCCTTTTTATCAGAAATTGTTATCCGGTCTTAATATGCAAACAAAAGGAAATTTTTGCGCAAATTTTCTATTTGTACTTTCTTTGTCTTGACTTGTGTAATAAGGGATAAATGTTTTTACTTTCAAATTTAATTCATTGGTTGAGTCTTATTCTAATAGTTGCATCTATTTTGACCTCAAGGAGAAAAGAAGCACATTTTCTCTTTTCCCTTTTTATTCCAACTAACTCTCCTCTTGTGTTTGGCACAAGAATTTAGATTTGGTAGGGAGTTAAAATTTTTATACAGTAGATGAGACTTGCTTTGTTATTTGCACCTATTTTGACCTCAAGTCCTTTTGAAATTGAGTGTTTGTTTTCAAATTCTTCTTGAAAGACACTAAAAGAATTTTCTGTCCTGGGCTTGAATCTGCCTACAGCTTTTGGCTCTTCTCCCCATCCTCTGTGATGATTTATGACTCCTTTGGCTGGACTAATCCTCTGGCCTTGAAGTGTGGCCTTCAAACATATTCAACCCCTCCCCCCACAATGGAAAAGGAAAAGAAATCAGATAAATTGTAAAATCCCAAATTTGAATATTCCAGCAATAGTTGCCGGGATTTACAAAAATTAACTTTTTTAGTCCAAGAGTGAGAGGAAAGAGACTTTAAGATTTTTTGATTACTTCAATGCAAAGATGGCTGCTACTCAGGTTATCACATGGAGTTTTTACAATCACTACGTTTACTTTGACTAAAATCAGTAGCAACAATATTTTGCACATATAAACGACAGCTGTAAGGAAATGGAAAACAATTTTAACAAGGTGATTTTTGGTTTTCATATAACTGAGTAACGTTAGAGAAAATACACAAAGACATTAACAGTCAGGAATTATGTGGGTGATGAATGTGTGTGTGTGTGTGTGTGTGTGTGCGTGTGTGCTCATGTGAAAGCTCAGTCACTCAGGCAATGATATCCCCATACCCGGGAGAAGATTCCAGTAATGTTGTCACTAAAGCATGCTGGGAAGAAAAGAGAGAGAAGAGAATGAATGCAAGAAATGTCCCATTTTAATAGGTGCTTGACAATGCCACCTAACAACTTCTTGGCAAAACTGGTAAAGTTATGTAGGGATAATGTACAAACTCTTATAAAATTATTTTTAATAAAATCAATAATATTAAAATTGTATGAGAAAAAATAATTAAAATATTGGAGTTATAAAAATAAAATAATAAAGAAACTATTTTAATAAAAATATATTTTCATGACAACTGCTCAGATTTTTTCCCTGAGGCCCCAACTACATGAATTTAAACATGCTACTAGATTGGCAGTTAGGTCCCAACCTTTTACTGTTGAAATAGTTAAATGTAACCACCACTTCTTACTCCAAGAGTTTCTTTTCTTGCACTTCTCAACAATGGAACTCCCTTCCACTTAATTACTTCCCTGATAACTACAATCTTCAAAAATGTAAATGCAATGTCAATCGCCATCTTCTGTTGTCTTGAACCCTGTTCATCTCTTATCCTTTCCTCAATCCCCCCTATACACAGTCTTTTCCCTCACTTTCACTCTCTGTAATCCCCTGTGTACTGGTGACATTCCCATTTTGCTTGGGGTGAAATGCTTAAAAAAATATTGAATTGTATAAATTAAATATAAATAATTAAGAAAATTAGAATGTTACTAACACAGTTTCTTTTTCAAAGAAACAGACAAAAATGAAACCAAATGGTATATATATATATATATATATATATATATATATATATATATATATATATATATATATAAAAAATTTCCACAGACCAGTCAACATTAAACATCAATCCATTCTTCACCAAAATGCTATCAACTTTTTTTTATTTATATATATGTTTTAAGTTTTTCTTCTCAAACAAATGAAAAAAAGAAAGTGACGTTTCACATACGGCTTGCCTACAAGCAGGATTGTTCATAACCATTTTCGATTCTCACCTGTCGAAGTGCAGTTGAAATGCACTGAAATGAAGTTGCATCTTTGTAGTGAGTAAAATGGTTTTGTCTATATGATAAAATTATAATAAATAAATAATTATTGCTCTACTATCGGTATTGAGCCCTCTTTTAGATTAATGATGTGAACGTTGGAATTTATATATTACTTTCATTCTCATCACATTGGATATATATATATATATATATATATATATATATATATATATATATATATATATATATAAGTATATGATTGGTGTATACTGAATAAATTCCAATAACCAACAATTACTATTCTTAAAAGAGTGCTCAATACAGAATAAACAGATATAATATTTATTTAAAAATATAACATAAATATGTTATAAAATCACTCAAAATGGCTATTTTTGTAATGATTTTATAACATATTTATGTTATAATTTTTAAATAAATAATTATATATATATATATATATATATATATATATATATGAAGAAATATAGTCTTAAGGTGTGCTATATTTATGGGATAAAGTGCTCAATATCAGAGACAGAGCATGTGTAAATATAAAAGTGAACATAGAAGTCAACACTTAGAGGCGACAGTCTGTTTCATGCTATATGCAATCGTCAGGCCATGTGTGCTGTTATTTTTTTGGGCTACTTATATATATACGGGTCAGTGGTGCATTGTGTGTAGTCTACAATGGCAGTTATTTTACCGGAAGTTGTTTATTTATTTATTTGGGTTAAATTATTTTGCTTGTTTTTATTTATTTTTATTTTTTGTTTCTTATTTTATTTATTTATTTATTTTAATTAGATTGGTTTGTTTATTTATTTACTTGGGTGAATTTATGTCAATTTATTTTACTTGTATATTTTCTCTTTTCGGTTTTCGATTTTTAAGTAATGTAGTATTTATTTATTTATATATTATTTTTATTTCATTTTTATTTTTTATTTTATTTTTTTTTTTATCGTTATATAACAGTTATAGCTATTTTTTTCATCCGATTTTTTGGTTTGATTTTTTAGTGTAACTAATATTTTGGTCATAATGGTTTGCTACTTTGTTTATTATTTACTTTATTATTTGGGTTCGTTGTTTTTATTATTATTATTATTATTCTATTTCGTCTATTCTAACAGGTGTGATTTGGTAATTTGTTTGGATTAATTAATTTTGCTTATTTTATTGTTATTTTTTTTACTTGTTTATTTATTTGTTTTTATTTTTTTATTTTTTCCGTTTTCAATTTTTAAGTAACGTAGTAAAAATTTGTTTTCATGTCTGCATTTTGAGATGAGCTCGGATCTTTTATTTAATAATTTATTTTGGTCGGGGAAAGTAATGATAGCTATTTTTTCCTCCAAGCAAAGTTTGCAAGTTTTTGATTGGTTGTTGTAGGCTGATGATCTTTTCCTTATTTTCCAAGATATTTTTGGTGTGATGTGCATTTTATTCTTAATTTCCCAGATATACTTAGAAAGCATTGTACTGTTCGCATATTTACTATTTGTGAAAGATGTTTTGTGTGTATAATTTCTTTGTTTCCAGGGTCCTTCAGTTACTCCTATGTATACTTTTCTTCATTATCTGGCAATTTTATCGTGGCTTGGTATATTACGTTGTTTTGTAAACAATTTCCATTTAAGGGATATTCGTTCTTTATTCTGCAGTTGCACGTGGGTTTAATTTGTTCGTGTGGTTTGTTGATAATTTTCCTGTTGTGCTTTTTTATTATTTGTGCCATGTTCTTGGTGCAGCTATAAAATAAAACTATAAGCCCCTTATGGAATTGTTTGACAATTTATTTTTGATCCACATGTTTACTATACAAGAGGGAAAAATTTGACTGCAAATGTATAATGCATTAGACTTTAATTGGGCAAAAAGTTTGCTGCTGCTGAGAAGAGATTTGTTTGACTGTCTTGGTGTGCAAAGCCTGCTGCTAAGGAAAGAAATAACATGGTGACTTGGGATGATAAAAAACTAATACTTTTACTTCTTTTTGAAATCATATATCTTTCCCAATTTTCATATCTAAAATGTAAGAATTAATGGATTTATTTTTAATTCGATATTCTTATAACTTCAAACATTATTTCTAGTGGATACCCATATTTGAAATAGAAGCCCTGTTTTCATTTTTTTAAAATAAGTAAAAACAAATACAAGTATTTTATTTTTTAAATAGAATATTTAAATGTTTTCCATGTTTTATATTCTGATAGAAGTGGATCACTAGCAAGGTGGAATGAAATGTGAGCCAAAAACTAATGATGAAAACCAATTTCCTTTAATTCAAAATCTGTCTAAAAAGAGGATCAAAACTGAGTTGAAAACAAATAATCTTAATAAATAATTTACATTTTGTAAAACTACACCTGAATGATTAATAAATTCATCATGTACCTAAAAAATAACTTCCAAAACAATTTTCCCATAAATTTTGACTTGTGAAAGCTGTCAGCAGTAATGTGATGACATTTCTGAGCAACAAGAGGTCAACCATCTTAAAAAGTAATTTTGTTAAACAACAGAGCATCAACACAATGGCTGATTTCTGCTTGTATTTCTGTTATCATTATTTAAACTATTTACTTCTTAAGGGTGCTTATTCACCAAGTGCCATGAAGTAGTTTCAGAAAAAACAGCAGAACTTTCTTTGGTTTCTTAGTGGATATTTCTGGAGAGAAAGCCATGAACAAATCCTTGTTGTTGACCAACTTACTTCCAGAGCACTTTTCCCATTAATTTGGACTTGTGAAAGCTGTCAGCAGTAATGTGATGACATTTCAGAGTAACAGGAGGTCAACCATCTTAAAGAGGAAGTTTATTAAACAACAAGTCATCAACTGATTTCTGCCTATATTTCTGACATGAGGAGTTATATTATTTACACTATTTACTTCTTAAGGATGCTTCTTTACTAAATGCCATAAACCAATTTCAGAAAAAAACAGCAGATCTTTCATCAGTTTCCTAGCAGATATTTCTGAATACAAAGCCATGAACAATTCAACAAATCACTGTTGCTAAGCAACCTATGCATGGAGAACAATTTGGCAATCTTTATGTTTAAGTTAAAAAATATCTCTTCGATCTCAACAAAATGCAGAGAATTCTCTTCGAACGTCAATTGAGCTATTTGCTTTTTACATACTGTTATATAGACCAACAGGAGTTACCTCTCTTAATGACGATTGTCTCCCTTGAAAAAAGAACTTTTCCTCATTTACATACTATAAATAAGCATTCTAGCCTTGTTATGATGTTGACTTGGGGTTAGTAGAGACAAATGCCAAATAACACGTAACAATAAAAAGGGTTTTTATAGGTTGGTAAAAAGGTACAGAAATCGCCTGAGTAGTCAATAACTAGCTCAGCTAAGAACTTCTCTGTCTATCTGTCTTCCCCATGTCAACTGACATGCCACTATTTAAAGTCTTTGTTCACAGACGCAGACAAGTTCATCTTCAAGAGGGGTGGTAGGTTTCCGACACAACAAGCATCCAAGTTGTTATTACACATACTTTTCTTTTTTCATCTTTGATATAACATTTGTGTGAATAATCTATATAATAAATGTGAATGACAGTGTGTCACTGTGTTACATTTTTACAATTAAAGGGACACAAATCTCTAACTTTCACTAGCTCATGTTACAGAAATTTTTGATTCCCAAATTTTCTGCAATTGTTTTTGGGGATTTTTTTTGTGACAAATTTTTTGTTCAATAACAATTTTTATAACTTGGAAATAAACTTGGGAATAATTGAAATTAATTGCGAAATCCAGCGAGAGTCACTCATGAAAAAAATATTGTTTGTACAGAAAGTAAGGACCTACATAAATCAAATTGTCTTTAAATTAAGCAGTAGCAGAAGAACTATTGTCTAACCCTTTTAAAAGGTAAGCTTAAATATTAATGCAATAATTAAATGCAGCAATCAATTCTTCTGTAGTTTATTGTTTCCTATCACATACAGCAACAGTATGCCTCAGAAAAAGAGATCTTCACCAACAGAGAACCAGATTGCAATAAAAAAATGCCAAGGCTACAGCAAAGAAAAAAGAAGTCCTGTGCAGATCAAACCCAGCAAACATACGAGAGCTTCTAATGTTGAGAATATGCAAAGACTTAGAGACTCTGAAACTCCAGAACAAGCTGAAGGCCCAATCAAGAGGTCTCTGCAGAAGCTAGCTTATATACTTCCTGACAGGGCAGCTTTTAAGCTCATGAATATATATTTTTATAATATAGTAACAAATCTGAGTAGAAGCTTATGAAGCTTTATTTGACTCATTCAGGTTTAGTGCTAAAAAATGTTTATTTTATTGTGATGGATGGTTACAAGTGAGAGGGGAGATGGGATATGTTTATTTTATTATGACATATTTGAATGTTTCTATATTCTGCATGTGTTCTTTTACTTTCTTTCTTTCTTTTTTTGATATTATCTATTTTGATTACTTGTATAATCTGTAAAATGGTCTAATTTTTATTGTTTCATTGGAGGCAAAAGTCATATTTCTCAATGATGTAATGGAATAACCTGTCACCCCCGTGAGTGGCTACACTATAGGTAGTAACTTCCTATAAGTATCTGTAAGTCAATGGACTAGAGAGACTAGCTGGAATCTGTTGAGTACGACTCAGACTTACGCAAGACTTACTGACCTTCCAATAGTAGCACTCACTACTGGATTGACTTGTGACGACCTTGTGCATAACTGTTACCTTTATTCTTATTGTACTTGTTTTTTACAATAAACCTTTACTTATTTTCTCCACCTTGTTTTTCAAGTATATATTCCTATTAGCATGGACTATAACACTCAATGAATAAAACAATTTTTTTAAATATTTCTCGAAATTTTCACATTTTACACAAATCTTGGTATTTTGTAAACATCTCTATAGTCATCCTTTGTATATCTGAGTGGTAATTTTTTAAAAGAACTTAAGTTTGGTGCAATGACCATATGCATTGTTCACTTGAAGCAGAGTATCAGCTGTAACAACAAAACAAACAAATACATGTTCCTTCTGGATTTGAAACAACAAATTGTGAATGCTGCAGTAAAATTAAATAAAATCAACAAATAGAATAATAATAATGAAGAATAAAAAAAGAAAAACAAATACATTTTCCCATGATGTAAAGGAACCAGAAATATAATTACCCCACTTGGTTTTGTCAAACACCGTTAGGCAGCCCTGGTTAAGTCTATAAAAAGATAAACATTTCATTCCTCTGCCTCTTTTTTCCTGTTGCTTCCAGATGTAAGTTGCACGTAGGTAAAGAACATCATCACTGGAGTGCATTTGTTTACCCAGTCTCTTATCACTTTCTAACGCATATCTTCCAAAATCTCCACCTCTGAAGTAAAGCAGCCTTTTCTTTGGTTGTTCCAACTCAGTACAAGAAAAAGAAAATGTGCATACCATAACCCTATTTAAACCTTTCAATGATAAAGTAAGTACAAACTTTTCTTTGGTTGTTCCAAGTCAGCACAAGGCTACCAGATACCTTTTCCTATAAGACCTGGGACATTTTTAGGGCAGGAGTGTTAAAATGTACAACAGAATCCTTTGAATAATGAATTCTTCTGATTATTTATTATAAATGTCTTTCATTATTGTTGTAATGAATATAATATTGTATTTTACAAACCAAAAATAAGAGTCAAGCAAGGCCTATCATAACAAAGTCTACCATTTATCTGTGCATTGAATACTGTTGTCACATCTGGTTTGGTGCTTCTGTTATGTCAAGATTCTTGACAAAATCCAAACAGGAATTTGCAATGTTTATTGGTATTGACTTGGCATTTGGTTTCATTCACTTTTTCTACTGCCTTCCTGTAACTTTTCTAGAAATATTTTCATGGCAAGTGTATTGATGAGCTTTCCACTTTGATATCTTGAGTTCATGAATTTAAGCATAGTACTAGATTGGCAGTTAGGTCTCATTATTTTGCAGCTGAATTTGCAGGACATGACTACAGAGACTAGCTGAAATCTGTTGAGTACGACTCAGACTTACGCAAGAACTACCGACCTTTCAATAATAGTTCTATTCTATCAGTTCCTTTTCTCATACTTCTTATGTATGAAACTCTCTTCTGGTTTCTTGTTTTCCTGTCAACTACAATCTTCAAAAAAACTTCTGTCTTCTTGAATCCTCTATTTTTTCTTTTCTTTCTCTTCAATAACATTTTCTTGGTTTCTTTCACTTTTGCTGCGTGTTTCAGTGGCCTTTTTGCTTTGCTTTGGGTGAAATTGTAATGAGTGTGAAATAATCATAACTCCTTTCACTCGCTCCCTTCAAACTTAGAGGACTGAAGAAGAAGAAAAGAAATTCACAAGCCAATGTGAGATTTTTGCCTTTCACAGAAATTAACAAGTGAGCCATGAAGAAGGAAAAAAATTTGTGAGCCTATGTGAAATTGTTTTTAAACCAATGAAAACCTTGCTTTTTCACATAAATTAACCAGTGAGCTTGACAAGAAGAAGGAAAGAAAGTAGGGACCTTATGTGAAACTCTTTTTGATATTAAATGATGAGAAAAATTAATGAGAAGAGTGTCTGAAGTCATATGAAAGGTTTCATTTTAGTTCCTCATGAACAGTGTTGAAGTACTCATCAATGTAAAATTACTTGCTAATTATATTATTGGCCTCTAACCAGCATGTGGCACTTCAAATAATTTTCTCTCAACAAACCATGAAAGCTAAGTATTTCAAATTATCTCTATTTTTGAATGTATGCAAATATGCATATATCCCTTTGGTGAGCAATGAAGTCTTTTACCTTTGTCTTCAATATTTTGAATATTATTTTGTGTCAGATCAATTAATCTGTTGTATAAACATTTCCTCTTCATGACAATATGTTAAAACTACTGACTTTAAGAATTTTGATTTATTTTCTTAAAAAAGAGCTATACTTCAAGTGTGTAAATTTATGAATAAATTCCTTTTTCTTGTTTTGTTAAAGTTACCCATGTTTCCTCATCATTATCAACCTTAATTAATCTACTTGGCTGGGGTTAATCAACTCTTCATTTTAACTCCTAAGCCCCATGCCACTATAAAATGATTAAAAAAAAAAAGAGACAGAACTTTAAGTATATGAGTAGTGCTGTAACAGATAATGAAAAATGTGACACACAGATTCAAAGATATCTGTCTATATTTCTGAGATGAGATATTATGTACAATATTTACATTATTTTGGACTATTGTCCTCATCTTTGTCACCATATTTATTACGTTTCAGCTGTTGTCACTGGATCTAACCAACGCCTTTATCTGCTGTGCCATGTGTCCTTGAGGATAAAGGCATTGGTTAGATCCAGTGACAGGACCTAAAGAGTGTGAGTTCAATACCCGGTTAAAGCAGTGGAGAACTTGGAGAGGGGAATTAACAGGAGATAACTGATAACTGACATCCATTAAACATGGCACATGGAACTAGAACAGTCTACCCCAGTGAGCAAAATAAAGGGTTCAGTTCGACATTCTAACCACCTGAAGAAGGCCGGAGCATACAATGGCCAAAATGTTGTAATAAATATGGCAACAAAGATGAGGACAATAGTCTGAATAATGTCAATAGAGATTCAAAGTTACGTAAGAATAGTAACAGATTTAGTTTGCATCTTGGCTTCAATCACTTGTAGCTTCCTTGAGAGAAACAAAGTATGCGGAACTGTTATCCTATATGGCAGTGAATGCTGGACATTTTCCTCACAGTTGAAGATGAGACAAAGCAACAGAGATGTCGTTCTACACAAGAATGCAGAGAATGCTATAAACTGAACATATGAGCAATGATGAAGTTTTAAGAAATAAAAAAGACACTTATACTTACAATCAAAATGAGACACTTGAAATTTCTAGGACAGATAATGAGGAAAAAGAGCTTGGAGAATTTGACACACACAGGGCAATAAGGGCAGAAAGGATAGTAAGGGGATAAATGTTGCTTAGAGCTACCAAAGACAAGAAGTTGTGGAGACGGATGCATGGTATGTAAAAGAAGAAATAAGAAAAAGATGCCATGTTTTATTTCTCTGTTTTTGATTTCTCTAAATTGATTTATTCCAACCATTTTTTCAACTGTCTACAGTACTTTTCATATTTCCAAAGTGCTTATAAAATCTGGGTTTTCTCTGCAATCCTTTAATGTTGCTATCAACAGAAAATTAATTTCAGTTGTTAGCTGAAAATTTATCAGCTGTTCCTTAAAAAGTGATTTTACCATTTTGAAGGACTTGTAGGCAATGCCAGATTTTCTTTTAGGCTAGCACAGGTTGACTATCCTTTATCTGAAATTCCCAAATCTGAAAACCTCCAAAATCTGAAAGTCTTTCAGGTGCTGACATGACTTGCCACAATGAAAGACTTTCAGAAAGCACTGTAAAGGTTCCTCAGTAATGTGCAGCTGTTGTAAGTGACCTCATTTGCCCTGGGTGGGGGTTACCCAGCCCAGCTATATAGCTTATGTTGGCACCAGTTTTTTTAGTGATCATTACAGCATCACCTTTGTTTGTCAATTACTTACCAGGTGTTTTGTACTCAGTAAAGATATAATCCAGAATTTCCTGCATTTATATACTTTTGTAAGTAGTGAATGTGCTTTTTTTGTAAACTTACAGAAAGTACAAAACATTATTTTTATGTGGAATCTTAATTTCAACACCTAAAAATCTGTGTGAGCATTACAATAGCATCATCTACCGTAAGGAAAGCTGGCTCTCTGTATCGTGCCAGAAAGTTTTTCTCGTCTGAGTCCGTCCTTCGAATCTATAAATCAACCATTCATCCTTGCATGGAATATTGCTGTCATATATGGTTTGGTGCTCTGGCTGTACTTCTCGAGGTCTTTGACAAAATCCAGAGACAAATATGCAAGATGATAGGTCCTGATCTGGCATCTAGTCTACAATCACTATCCCACAGACATGCTGTTGCCTCCCTCTGTCTCTTCTACAAATATTTTCACAGCAACTGTTCTGACAAGCTACTGTCGCTGGTTCCTGGACTTCATGAATTTAAATGTGCTACCAGGCTGGCATCTCAGTCTTTTCACTGTCAAAATGATTAAATGTAATCGTCTCTTCTTTTCAAACAGCTTATTCTCTCACACTTCCCGTCTGTGGAACTCCCTTCCACTTACTTGCTTCCCCGATGACTATAATCTTCAAATATTCAAGTGTAATGTCAATTGACATCTGATACCCTGAGCTTGTTCCCCTCTGTGTCCTTTCCCTCAAACGCGCCTCTTTGCTCTTGTTCACAATCCTCTGTAACCCCTTGCATGCTAGTGGCGCTCTCACCTTACTTTGGGTGAATTGACTTAAAAAAAAAAATATAAGTGTTGTTACCTGTATGTACACAAAATTTATTAAGTTTTATATAAACTAATTTCAGAGTATATGTTATTTTTTTAAAAGCTGTGTTATGAAATGTAAAGGGATATTGTGTTTATGCTTGGGTTCCATTCCCAAGCTGCCCCATTTTATAGATGCTATATACAAATTAAATAGCCTGTATTCCAAAATCTAGAAAATAATTTGAAAACTGAAGCACTTCCGGTCACAAGAATTATGGATAAAGAAGTCTCAACCTGTATGGACTGCATTCTAGGGCCACTCAAGCTTTTATAAAGCAATGATTTTAATTTTCTAGATGTTATAACCTCTAAATAGTTTCATAATCTGAAATGATATTGTTGAAGTTAGCTCCTCCTTAATTTTTTATTGTCACTAGGGGTCGCTCTCCCTACGCTATAAATACTGGGCAACTTCTTACCTCATTCTCTTTTTCACCTTGCATTTCAGCAGACACATTTAAAAATATAATCTCTTGTAGAAATCAGCATTTTCGCCCACTTATGGAAAAACACCATGAAACATACATACACGTATGTACGAACATTCACCAAAATACAAACATTTTACGTTCACACACAAACACAAACATTAATGTCTTTGTCACTTGTAAATTTGTTGTTTTTAATACATATATTTGTTGACATACATATATATATATATATATATATATATATATATATATATATATATATATATATCGGTCTTGTTTGTTTTCTTTACATCTTTGGTTGGACTCAACTTGAGTCTGCCATTTTCTTGTAGTTGGATCTTCTAGCAGGAATGAACAGCACGCGTTTCCCTTATTCAGCAACACTCAACTCCACAGTCTTCTACAATATCACTAAAACAAATTCCTATTTATTTGACTTTGCAGGAAGCAAGGCAAGAAAAAGAATATTTAGTCTGCGTCATTGTGTCATTTCAAGTAAGTAATATGTTTGATTTCAGTTCACAATGTTTAAATCTTACAAATGTTTGTAAAGTGGTGATATTAATGTTCTAGATGTTATAATTTATAAATAGTTTCATAAACTGAAATGATATCGATATGAGAAACTCATATTTATTTTGATTGTTAATAACGCTGGTTATAAAAATCTGTTTTTTTTTTTTACTACCGTTGTGTTGAAATAAGTTCCAATTTGATTTACAATAAATAGTAAAATAGTGGTATTTTCTCTATCTGGAATTATGTTACTGAATATCATTGAAGAGATCATGTTAAAGTACAAAACTGATAGAAACCATTGAGTACTATTTTTTATATCCACACCATCTATACTATAAATACTCTATTTCTGATATGGAGCACACTTCCACAATAGTTATAGCAAATTTTAAACAATATATATATATATTTACAGAGTTTACAGAGCTGTTGTCCTTGCCATCCTTTTGTATGGTTCAGAGTTGTGGACTCCATACAGGTAACATATATACCAGCTGGATGTTTTCCATAAAAGCTGTCTGCGTGCCATCTGTGGAGTTAACCTTCAAGATAGGACATCTAAGGTAGACCTGTTTAGCAGGTGTAATATTGGAGGAATTGAGACTTTTCTCATACAGTCTCAGTTACAATGGACTGGTTATGTCTTGAGAATGTCTGATGACAGGATACCCAAGATCCTAATGTACAGCCAGTTAGATCAAGGCTACAGGAATGTAGGATGCCCATGGCTAACATGCAAAGACATGCTGAAGAACAATGTCTACTGTCAATATACCTCATAACACCCTCAAGTGCTTAGCCTTAGGGTGGGTAGAATGAAGATCAACGTGTTTTAGTGGACTCAGCAGTTTTCAGTCAGTTCATCTGAATCATCTTCAAGAAGCGAGTGCAAAATCTAAAAGGTTAGTTAATCTAATAGTGATCTCATCCTACAATCCTTACTCTTGCTCCATATGCGGCCTCCTTTGATATATAATCCAGGTAGATCCTAGTAATATCAAATATTAAAACTGATCCACAAAGAGAGCTCAATATATTTATTATAACAGAGCATATATATTACACAGCAAAAAAATCCAAAATTACCTCATGTGGGTATAGCTTATTTCAGCCAGCAGGAACTTAAATTCCTTTATATATAATTAAAGGCTTTGGTCATAAATAAACTCCCCTTTTGGCCCTTCATTTAGTTTCAATTCAACATCTCACTCTTTATATAGCCCTAACCTAGGATCATAAGGTTAACATCAGGCTTGATTCAAGTGGGTCTCTTCCCCTTTTTAGAGAAATACCTCCTGCCCTTCCCTTTCTACCAACGTGGGCTTTTTATCTGGCTGAGGTGTCATTTGGGTAGGGTCAGTATCATGGAATCTCCACAAATATTCTTAAATGCCTATAATTGATAACAGAAGCCATTAGTTTATACCAAGGGCTTCCCATACTTAATACTTCTTGTTTTCACTTTCACGTGGTCATGTGTGACGTCATGAGCTGTGGTGCGATTTTTGCTTCCAGCATCTTGTATGCATGAGTTTGTCGTTGCGTGGAAATTTTCCATTAAACAAAAACAGACTATCATTATTGTTTTGTCTGTGTATTGTTTAATATATTGTTATGTAATTGTCATCTTTGATAATGGCTTATGTAAGCCAAAAGCTTAGATAGGATTAAAAAATATGTATCAATATGGTGATTTTCTTTCTTCTTTTAATGATAATGTTATTAAGCTTATCAGATGATATGAAAAGAATTTACATAAAATAAATAGTCAAAAATTGTCTATATTATTTAATGAAACATGCATCAATGAAAAAATGCTGCCTCAATACACACAATGTATATATATACATATATCATACTTATTATAAAACCCAGGTTGTGTGTGTGTGTGTGTGTGTGTGTGTGTGTCTGTACGTTTATATATTGGATCGGATTTCCTACATTTTTCAACCGATTTCAACAAAACTTCACAGGACTACGTAAAATTACCTTGCGGTGGTTCTGACAGTGCCAAAAATTGGAAAAACACAATTGTTTTTGCATGAAATCAATTTGAAAACACGATTAAGAGGCATCACGAGAATGAAAGGGGGACAACTCATATCGAGTTATACTTATTATAAAACCCAGGTTGTTTGTGTGTGTGTGTTTGTTTATATATGGGATTGGATTTCCTACATTTTTCAACCGATTTCAACAAAACTTCACTTTTTTTTTGGCAGTTAGTGTTTCTTATTGTCTTGCACACTTTTTTCTTTATTTTTACATTCAGAATGCTTTTAAAATTCCATTTACAAGACAATTGTTTATAATAAAATTCTATTCTATTGGTAGACTCATAACGATTGAAAACAATGTTTTTGTTTTAGTTTGGGTTTGACCAATTCGTAAAAAAAAACAAAAAAAAACTAATTAAGACATGCGTGTCTGTCAATCTTAAACAATAATCTTTGTCAATTTTATTTTATGATGGTCGATACTTGATCTATCTCTTACTGTTACATCCCCGGGCAATGCTGGGCTCTACTGCTAGTACATATATATATATATATATATATATATATATATATATATATATGATTACTTTTCAGTCAACCCAACAATGTGTACATATATATATATATATATATATATATATATGTACACATTGTTGGCTTGACTGAAAAGAAATCATGAAGGTTATCAAAAATATGTCTTAATATTCCTTCCATAAATACTAATTTGAATAAAAGTATGTGTCATCTAGCATGATTCGAACCTGCATCACTCTGGGCAGGGGTAAACCATTGTTAGAGCCGATATATTTTAGTCCTCTTGTCTATGAAGTGCGTTGATGACCAAACAAAGTTGAATAGTGCTTTTATACACAAATCT
This sequence comes from Acanthosepion pharaonis, assembly GCA_903632075.3. Taxonomy (NCBI): domain Eukaryota; kingdom Metazoa; phylum Mollusca; class Cephalopoda; order Sepiida; family Sepiidae; genus Acanthosepion; species Acanthosepion pharaonis. Next base: position 384,307 of record CAHIKZ030003010.1, on the reverse strand, counting down.
TTCTCAAGTAGCTGAGAAGTGTAAAGTACATTGGATCTAATGATGGTTTCTCCTGCCAAGGAGGAACACATGTTTGAAACTTACAGGAGAGTGCATATATTTCTTTAACAAGATTTGTCGATTATTCAGGCTGGTAGACCAAAATAAATATATACTGTTTAATAAATAAATAGAGCATCTACTCAAATATGGATATCCACTAAAAATAATCTTTAAATAATAAAATCTGTCGGATTAATGAATAAAAATCCATCACTTCTTCAGATACACACACACACACACACACACACACACGCACACACACACATATTATAATAAATTACAATAAAGACATTTTACATTGCTACACAAAAAATTTCATGTTTCAGAACGATAATTGTTCTTCTTCAGGCAATGGTATCTTTCATTGCCTGAAGAGGGACCATTATAATTCGAAACATGAAAGTTTTTGTAAGCAATGTAAAATGTTTTTATTGTAATTTATTATAATAAAAATATTATAATAATATTTTGCTCTACTTTGTATTGAACACTTTTTTTAAAAAATTAAATGCTAAGAACTGTGGATTCTTACTCCTTCTGTTCTTTCTCTTATTTATGATTTTAAAATTGGTAATTTTAATTTCAAATTTTATCGTGTAATTAATACTTATTAGATAGAATAAATTCTATTTTAGTCTAACCCCAACATTACAGCATAAATAATTATTATAACCTTAGTTCGTTGTCAAGTTTTTTTGAATTCTTATATACTTGTATTTTGATTGGTCATTGCAGCTTATGTAACAGCGTTTCCCCCTAGCGAAGGATGTTTGATTGATTTGAATCTTTTAAAACACCCTTATTCTACATTCAACACCATCCTTGATAAGACACCAAAGTGTTGAAACAAAATGGCTATTTTTGTAGTGATTTTATAACATATTTATGTTAGAATTTTCGAATAAATAATTATATTTGCTCTACTCTGTATCGAGCACTCTTTTAAGAATAGTATTTGTTGGTTATTTTAATTTATTCCGTATACACCAATTATATATATATATATATATATATATATATATATATATATATATATATATATATATATATATATATATATATATATATATATATATATATATATATATATATATATATATAGAAATTGTTTGAAAACCATTTTTTCAAATTATCTGCCCTTGTTTGTCACCAGGTGGCTGCGTTGATTTTACGCCATCTTGGTACAAAGCCGATGGTTTCAAATTGTGGTTTGAACTACGACTTAAAGTAAGTAAAATTGTTTATATAACGAGTAATAATTCTTTGTCCATATCGAATATGGATGATCTTTAAGCTTTAACCTGATACCTAATATACTTCCCTAGGACTTATAATATCCTGGTTTAAACACTTCATTTGTAATAAACCTTTAAAAAAAGTAAACCCTTGCCGCTAATTTCTAATATAATTCTTAAAAAAATAGGCGCTAAAAGGCTTGGATTTGCTTAATTATTATTTTGAGTTGGAATTCTGTAAAGATTTGTTAATTTTATAGACATTAAGCATTGTTTAAATGTGTCAATGGTGAATTTTCTAGGTGATTTTATTGTTTATCTGATTTAATTTATGTTCTATTATTATTATTATTAACACCACTACCTAGTGGCATCGCTTTCTTCCTTGTTCCGAGTAACTGAATTTGTTAAAAATAATCTCTTAAAAACCGATTCACCTTAATATTAATCTTATTAAAATATTTTATGTCTGTAAATAGCATTACATTCCCTGTATGGTAAGTATTAATCTTTTTTTGTCCGAAATTTTGTGAAAATTATTATTGCTTTGTTCGTGAACACGTGTACGGTGTATAACATGATGATAAATAATACTTAGCCTCTCAAACGCATATTTGAAATAATTTAAAAAAATGGTTACATTATAAACACACTGTTAAAAGTTTTAAATTTAAGTTTTTATAAAAACTTTTATTTCGAAATAAATAAAATAATTTAAAATTGTTCAATATTTTGTTACCCGGCATTGACCGGGTTGGAGATGGTTCAGTAGAAAGCTTTATTAGCGTGAGCATTTTTCAAGTATGGAAACCTAATCAAGAAAAAATAAACTTGTGATAAATTTGTCAATATCTTGGCCTTTGGTTGTTGAACAATAATAACTGCATAATTGTGTCAGATATTTCTAGCGGTCATTGCTGGGGGTCAAGTGACAGCAGTTATTCGCAAACTCTAACCCTTTCTAGTCTACTTTAAATTCAACACCTCTGTGGGCTGAATTGTCGTTTACTACAAGTTAACAAGTTGCTATGATGACCCCTCGTGTCAACAATGTGATTTTAAACTAAAGTGTGGTTTTGCCAACTTCCGATTTAAAATTCAGTTCAGATCCATTTGGCAATGATTGCCACCGGAAGGGCGTTAATATTTATAAAAATACATTAAAAAAAAAAAAAACTTCCAATAATAAATGTCTCCTTGCATGAAAAAAACTAAACTGTTTTTCAGTCAATTGAAAATAGTGTGCATGTTGTTGTCAAAAAAATATAGGATGGAAACTGAAATTCTGTTGGTATGATTGCAAAAATAAAATGAAGTTGAAGGAGAGAAAATGAAAGTTAGTAAAAAGTACTTTAGCGAAATCAATTAATAAAATAGCCTCTTCTTTTCTTCCTCTTCCTCCCTCCTTCTTTTCTTCCTCTTCCTCCCTCCTTCTTTTCTTCCTCTTCCTCCCTCCTTCTTTTTCCTCCTCCTCCCCTCCTTCTTTTCTTCCTCTTCCTCCCTCCTTCTTTTCTTCCTCTTCCTCCCTCCTTCTTTTCTTCCTCTTCCTCCCCTCCTTCTTTTCTTCCTCTTCCTCCCCTCCTTCTTTTCTTCCTCTTCCTCCCTCCTTCTTTTCTTCCTCTTCCTCCCTCCTTCTTTTCTTCCTCTTCCTCCCTCCTTCTTTTCTTCCTCTTCCTCCCTCCTTCTTTTCTTCCTCTTCCTCCCTCCTTCTTTTCTTCCTCTTCCTCCCTCCTTCTTTTCTTCCTCTTCCTCTGCCTTCCTCTTCCTCTGCCTTTCTTCCTTCCTTTTCCTCTCTCTCTTCTTCCTCCCTATTTTAATAAAAGGACATTCGTATTTCAGGTGAAATTATTTCAAAGTTTTCAGCTAGAGGTGTATAGTAGTAGTAGTAGTCACGTTATTTCGATTGGATACTCTCAATCCACTCCGCTCAAAATTTATGAATTTTTCAATCTAAAACAAAACATCAGTAAGTTATAACAGCCAAATATAAATAAAAATAACCGGAAACTTGGTTTTGGTCCTTTAGTGCACGGTTTGTATATTTAATCCAGATATTCTTGCAGCTTTGATTGTAAAATGTAAACCGATTTCATATCCTGCTTGGAGAATAAGAAAAAGCAAAACTTAGAAATTTCTCAGTGAGTTTTTCGAAACTAAATGTGCAACATACGAATTCAATTAGTGTTTGTTTTCTTGTCCCATTGGACTTCCATACAAGATCATGTCAGTCTTAGAAGAAAGGAGAGATTGCCTTCTTCTATTTGTTGTGTACTGTTGGGAATTAATAAATTCATTTTTTTTTTTGTTTTGTTTTGTTTAATGGTTGATGATTTTAGAAGGAAGCTGCAATCATACAGAACGGAGATTCAAACAGCAACTTTAGTCTTTTTTTAAATATCGATCTATTTGTATCTTAGAAATAATAACGATTTGATATTCGCCTGTTAAATCAATGATTGGATTTCTTTCTCTTTCTTAAAGGAAAAGGGAAGACAAGAAGAAATATTATTTTACCCGATACATTAAATAAATAAATATTTATTCTGGCTTGTTCAGGATTATTTGAAAATCTAATGGGGGTGGGGACTGCTCAAATTTTAATTGGAATTCAACAAAAAAATTGATGGCCTTGAAAAGGGATTTTTTTTTTTTTTTATTATCAGATGTAAATTTTTATTACTGTAAAATATTTGCCAATAATAAAATTATAAATCGATACAATTTGTTTCTTTTTAAAATTAATCTGATATCAAATTACGATAGGGAATTTAATGACAAAAGTTTACTTTATAATTATTTTCTTAATTTTATTTTATAATTGTTCTTTCATTAATTTTAAAAAATTTTACTAATCGATATCTTTTTTAAAATTTAATTAAACGAATTTAATATCAATCTAAATTTATATTTAAAAAAAAAAAAAAATTTCAATTTTATCTTTTAAATTAAAATAAATAATCCAAAATTTACTAAGCGGAAGCCGATGCAAGGTATAATTAAATTTTGTAATTAAAAAAGAAAGCCAAGCCAATATAAAATGAAGCCATTTCTTGATTCCAATGTAAGGGCCTTTAACGTGTCACGTGTTAATGTCACGTCTTTTCCTTACCATGTACTTCGTTAGCACTCTTAATACCTTTTTTGTCTTTATCGGTTTAAAAAAAAAAAAAACGAACAGAAGAAATCTCTTGTCTCTTTTCTGTACCCCCCCCCATTACGTTGCCCTCGTTATTGTCTATTACCTATTGATTTACCTATCTCCCGGTGTTAGTTTTTCGTTCACCTGTTTTTTTTGTTTTTTTTTAAGGGGTGGACAATTATTTCCGCCTCACACAGTTGGCTAACTGCTTTGCTCAAATTCAAGTAAATGGACTTAAAAACAGGAATGCGAATAAATTTTGTTTTGATGTTTTTCTAGTAATAGTAAAAAAAAAAAAATAGATAATAGAACGTGATTAATAATGTTTTCAATGTGAAAAAAAAGCAAAAAAAATAGCATGAACCAGAATGACTAAAGGAAAGCGGTTTAAAAAAATATTTTTTTCAATTCCAAAAGCTAACACAGCATCCTAATAAACAAAAGAATTAAGGCATTCTTGATTTTTTTTTTTTTTTTTTTTTTATAAGATTTGTTGAAATTTGATTATAAACAATAGAGAAATTTATTTCGAATTTTTAAGTTTTTTTTTTTTTTTTGTTTTTTTTTAAACTTTGGTTATAAATGCTCTAGAAACTGTTTTTGACTTACTAGATTTTCCCTTCAGTATTGTGCATTTTTTTTTTTTTTTTTTTTTTGAGATGCACTTGTAATAAATGTTTGGTTTCAAGTTTTCAAATATTTCAAGAAATAGAACAGGAGAAAGCTGTAAACATGTTTAAATTTTCACATTTTCTTATTACTTCAATAATACATAAGTTTTGTAAATATTTACATTATTTGGACTGTGGTCCTCATCTTTATTGTCACATTCACAACGTTTCGGCTATTATATGCTCCACCCTTCTTCAGGTGATATTTGTTTGAATTTCGAACCAAGCCCAGAATAGTCAGTCTGTTGGCATTTCTGAAGATTAGTTTGATGGTTCAACTTGAAGATTATTTCAGGAAATCAACATGGGAAGAACGTCTACACAAACATCACTGAACCAATTTTCAGAAACACCAACATACAGATTGACTTTTCTTGGTTTGGTTCGAAATTCAAGCAAATATCACCTGAAGGTCAAGAGTACAATGGCTGAAACATTGTGAATGTCACAATAAAGATGAGGACAACAGTCTGAACAATGTAAATAATAAAGAAGTTGTTACTAAACATTACTTTTTTGTACTCTGCAGAAATGGTTGTTTTATTGATGACTGGCTGCATTTTTATTTTTACTCCTTTTTTTTTTCTTCTTTTTTTTTTTTTTTTTTTTTTTTTTTTTCTTTTAAAAATATTAAGAAAAAAATTTCCTAGTTGTCCAGAAAAAATGTAATACCAAAAATCTCTTGAAGAGGAATATCCAGAATATAAAGGACTTTAAAAAAATCCCTTTATTTAGTTTAAGTCCTAAACCAACATACTTATTCCCAGGCTCTTTTCATAGATTTTTTTTTCTTCCTCTTGTTAACACATTTGTACCAGCAAATGCTGAAAAGTTATTGGCTGATTTACTTTCCCAAATATGATCAAACGTCAGAGTTTTTATGACAGGTCTTCTTGGTCAGGATGAGAATTTTTAGCATTTCTATGCTCTTTATTTTGTCCTCCAAAAGAAAAAAGGTGAAACCTAATTTCAAATGCCTAACAGTCTGTGTGTACAGTCTGTTTGTGATGATTTACTTGTCAAGGTTTTTGCATGTATCAAACTGGAAATGAATCTTTGAGAAAAGATTTAGACCAAAAACAACATCGTAACAGTAAAGATAGAATTTATAAACTGCAGCCTCTTAAATGGCTCTTAAACCTAATAAAGTTTGTAATCTTAAAAAAGGTTCACTTTATAAAAGCTACACGAGATGAAAAGAATATTTAATACTTGTTGCCATTTGAAGAACCTGAAAATTAAAAAGATAGTTTTTGTTTACTTCAATTATTACTTTGGTAAATTCATCTTGAAGCTGAACTTTAAAGCAACATTTGCAGATTAGAGTTGAAAATAAGCCTAGCCGGTTCTTTCATTTCAAGAGCAAGAACTTCATTTTGGTATTCAACAGAAAGCTAATGCCTAATTAATAAAACTTTTAGCAAATCTAATGCCGTTAGAAAGAAGTTTGTTTATGGGAAGCAAAACAGTTATAAAGGGCTCGACAAAAAATAGCAAATAACTATCATTTTCTTTGCAATAGATAATAGATTTATGCTTAAATTTCTTTTTAATACTTTAGGAAAATAATTTTATTCCTTTTATTAATGGTGATATTTATGTAGTGTTAAATTGTTTGGTTGGTTGTTTCTTTTATGGATGACAGTCTATGCAATAAATTGATCATTACAATAGCTCAGCTTGCAATCACTAGAGACTATGTTCATTAAACAAGCCAAAATTTTGTTGGAAAAGAGGAACAACAACAATGATGATGATGATAAATACAAATAATGATTATTTCTTTGAGTCAATATTCCAGAAATCGACTTTTTGCTTTTTCTCCCGGAAGACAAATGTGTTCTCCAGAAATGGGTTAATGTGTAATAAATGAGAATCCTTCTGCTTTCATTGTTCATTGAGAAGCAAACAAATCTTGGCTATGTTTTTCTTTTCTTTTTTGATCAACAGAGCAAGCAGCTGCTACCTCCCTTCCTTCCTAAACAACTCTCCTTAAAATTCAATGGCAAGGGGGTGGGGACCTTTGTTGCTCATCTGGTAAATATATTTGGTGCCTGATGTAATTGGTTCAAATTTAGGCTTGGCATCTTGACTCAAGATAAAAGATTTTGTCATCTTCTGTACTTAATGCATCTAAAATTTGTGAAAATGTGGGATGAAATGCATGACTCCTGCTGTTGATCAGATCATTTTTGTTGTTTGAAATCTTTAATAAGATGACATGAAGATCAGGGAGCTTGATCCAAACTCATATTCTTTGATTTTAATACAATCCTTTTTCTGTCTATCAGTATCAACATAACAGAAATATACATTTCCTTTCACTTAATTACCTGGTAATATAACACAACAAAAGCTTTTCTCTGCGTTGTCTGTGTGTCTAGAATATTTAAAGAATGCATTTGACAACTGTGAATGAAATTTGTGAAATAGGTTCATCAAATGAATATTTAGATATTTTTTTTTTTCTTGTGATTGTGTTTGTGTTGGACGTTCAGGATTTGAGTTTCTTGTAAATATAAAACTGAAAGCCAGTAGCATTGCTGCATAATGAACTTTCATTGGATCACTTTAACACTCTTTTCTGAGACTGGTTTAGAGGGGAAGATGTTAGTAATCTCTCTCCTTATTATTTTTATGAGGAAAGGAATCCCTTTAATATACTCCCTCCTGCTTAGACATGTTTACATAAAACAGGGTTTCAAATTCCTATACATTAGAACCAATTATGGACAACATATTCCAAGCCATCATTTTTTTTTGTCTGCATGTGTTACCAAGTGTTCAGTTTGAAAGCATCACCACCAAAGTTTCTTTTTAATGGAATATCTACAAGAATGCTTGTAGTTAATACTTCTATAGTGATTTTTCTAAGCGTAACATAGATGTGGCACAAGACTGATCTTCACTGCTTGCTCTATACTTTCAAATTCCTTATTCAGTTATAATTGATCAAGTGAAACAAACATTAACCATTTTAAAATGCCATTAATGCTTATATATATATATATATATATATATATATATATATATATATATAATATATGAGAGAAAAGATTTATGATGGTTTACAATGAAACTTCATTTCCCAGACTTGCTTTTCTGGGTAGAAGGATGTTCAATTAGTCAAAGTTTGGGATGAGGTGGGGGGGGGTTCAGATGACCATTCTAGGAGGGTGTTCTGTATATCCCTTTCATTACTTAGTAAAGTGCAGTATTTTTTTTTTTTTTTTTTTTTAATTCTTAATCATTACCCAAATCATGGCAAGGTACGTTTTATTCTTTGAAGTGAGACCAGCATATATTTGAAAGACATTTATCTGATTGGTCAGATTTTGTAGAAAGACTTAATTTTTGATTGGTTGGAATATTGGATTTGATTGGATGGAATATATTCAATTTAATTAAACCTTTGAAGGATTTTGTCAATAATAATTAAAAAGAAAATCACTTTCTAAACTAGAAGAGCCTAATTTCTAATAACGAATGGCTGTTACTTTAAATTAAAATTGACAATTTAGTATATTTTAAGTTTATTTAAAGTAGTTTTGTTATATTTAAAATTGATTTAAAGTATTTTTAATGTGAAATCTCAGAAAGGAAATACTCTTGATTATTATCAATCCCTGATAGTGCTGGTTGGTGTTTAAAACCCCTTAAAAATCCTTAATGATCACATGCTGTTTGCTTCTAAAATATTGCAACAAATTTTGGAAATGCATGTTGAAAATTTCCAATAACATGAAATCTTTTTAAAAGATTAAATTGCCATGAAAAAAATGAGGTAGAAAAATCATTCAAGCAGTTACTTTTTATTTTATTTTATTTTTACTTACCAAAGGAATTATCATCTTGGAAGAAAGGCCATTATTTATTTATTTATTTATTTTTTTTTTTTTTTATGAAAAATTAATTATTTAAAAAAGAAAAATGAAAAGGATTCTTTTAAAATGTACATTGCTATTGACTAGAGAGGTTAAACTGAGTGAGAAACTTGCTATAATTAACTAGAAAAATAAAGCTAGTTACAATAAGAAAAATATTGTAGAAATTTTTTTTATTGGGGAATTAACAGAGGAAGATAGATTATTAAAAAAAAAAAAAAAAATCTGCTCCAATAGAAATTATTTTAAGACGTACATTTTCCAAAGGAAATGTAAATTCGAATGCCTAATTCTGGTAAGGATCTCATTTTGGGATAAAGAACATTAACATGTCATTTGTTTGGTAAATTCAGAGAGCTCTGTTAATTTTGATGGTAAATTTTATGTAAATTCAGCTAAAATTTGAATTAGACATAAAACCAAAATCTCCTGAGAATGTTTAAACAGTCCTTTTCTGTGAGATTATGTTGATTTAAAAGAAATGAAACCAAATACTGCATATGCAAATCTGCTAAAAAAAACAAGAAAAACATGCATAAAAATGTAAATAAAAAAAAAAGTGTATGAATAATATATAAAATCTTCATCGTGCAATTGCAGTGTGAGGAGGAGGAGGAGGAATTGGTTAGGGAAAAACTCAAGTTAGGTTTATACCCAATCATCTTGTGTTGGTTTCTCCTCACAACAACACCACCATCTTTCTTTTTACCCAACTCCACCACTGTCGTTCACTTGGCCCAGAGTCAACACTTTACTACTACTACTATTACTACAACGACTACCCCAAGCACTAGGACTGCATCGTCAGTGCTTGCTTCTCCATCACTGCTTACCATGTGGAGTTGTGAGCTTCCAGTGGATACAATACATCTGCCGATGGCTGAAGGAGAAGTTTAGCCAAACGCTCCATCTCTCTTGTCTCTCTCCTTGACACTCCACTGCTTGAGAAATATTACATTGCCTTAGAAAACTGGCCTTATTACACCTTAGAAGACCTTAGGCCAGGAGATCAACTCCCGAGCCTTGTTGATATACACGTTTGGCACCTACATCTAGTTTTTGTGGATTTTTATATAATACGTTTACAGATTTTTCACCTCCTTTTTATTTTACTTGTGGCATCAAGGACTTTTTTGAGCACTTTTTTACTTGTTTATACATAGGTAAGTTCTTTTGTTTCTTTATCAGAGATATTATGATCAGGCTTGGTATTGTTTATTTTAACATGTTTAAAAAAAAAGTGGTTTATGATTTATTCTTAACAGAAAATGTGATTTTTTTTTTTTTTTTTTTTTTTTTTTTTGCATTAGGTGGTGAAAGCTGAAGTATAAAATGTTTGATTTTTTTATGAATTTGCACAAAATTATTTTACAGTGAAATTTATAGTGAAAAGTGTCAAATGATTTCATGCTGTGAAGAAGGTGATTGAGTTTATAATATGTGAAATACTTAGGTGTTTAACTCTAGGGATTACTTCCTGCCAGCCACAAGTGTGTGTGTGTGTGTGTGTATATATATATATATATATATATATATATATATATATATTATATATATATTCTAGAGACACATGCTACATCCATCACCTTTCCATACATACATCTATGCAATTAAAGTCTGAATGATTCTAAGATTGCAGTAAAAATCATGAATGAAAGCTGTACTCTGCAAAAATGAATGAAATTGTTTTACAACAATGTATCCAGGTTAATACATTAATGTGTATGTAAGATAGGTTGAAAGGTTTAAGGTATTTTTTTTCTTCCTTTTTGAATAATGAATGGTATTCAAATAATCCTTTGTTCATAGTTTTAGTAAAATTATAACAAAAGGCAGTATTGTTGGTATAAAATGTTTATTTTTCGTCCTCTTGAATAACGTGTATTTTTGTTTAGATTTGTATAGAAACTTTTCTTCTTAATGCTGAAATTTATAAATTTCTATCTATAAAGTACATTTCCTATTATAATTATTTAAGGTCTTCTCCCTTCTATGTTCAAAAGGTATAACTGAAGATTTATACAATGTGCACAAGTGTTAATGGTAAATTTGTTTATTAACCTTTATGATGACTGTAACTATTCTTATTTGTCCATGTAAAAAAAAAAAAAAAAATTAAGGATTTCATAATTTCTAGAAGCTTTTTGTGCATTTAAAAAAAAGTGAAATTTATTTATTTAATGTTATCAGTGGAAGTGGCTGTTTTCAGTCGAAAGTTAAAAAAATAAATGACCAGCTTCAACCTGTAAAATTCTCTTGGTTTTAAAACAATGCAAGAGTGTGTGTGCGTCTGCAAATGGGTGTCTGCCAAAAAAAGTCTCCTTTTTTTTTCTTTTTCTTTTCTTTTTTTTTTTTTTTTTTTTTTTTTTAGATTATAAAATGATTTGATGACTTTTGTATTATTTGTAAAAAAAAAATAAATGTGTATTTCCATAATAAATCTGCAAAATGCTAGGTACATGAACTAGCATATAATATTAACTGCCTTAACTGGAAAATGTACTTTTAAAATTCTGGTAATGCCTTGGTATTTTATTTATTTATTTTTTTTTGTCCTTAAATGTTCAGCCATTTTGTATTAAATTTTCACCTCTTTCTCATCTGTTGTGAATCTGAAAGCGTTCATTAGCTTTAATGTTTGTCAGGACAGGGTTCAGTGTTCTCACCAAATGAGTTAATTTCAAGGAAAGTATTGGAAGAAAGCAAACCTGTTGTTCATAAGAAAGAAAGAAAGAAAGATAAAAAACAACTGAGGTGTAATCTGGAAAATACTGCCTCACCCTATAGAAGGGTCAGGTGGAATGTCTAAAATTAATGGAACTGTTAAATGCTAGAAACGGCAAACATTTGTCTTTGTAAAACCTGCAGAGATTGGTTTATAGTCAAGACTTTTAAGTGTCAACATTGATATTTGTCTCTCTTTTCTTTTTTTTTCATCAACCTGAAAACGTACTCTACTTTTGGTTTAGGTAGAAAACTGGAGAATTGACTTTCTAACCATCTAAAACACTTCTTTTGTAAACTTTCTATTTCTAAATAGTTAAATTTTATTAAAGGTGTGGTTATGTTATCTTTTTCCTTTTCATGTTGTTGCTTATTGTTGTATTATAGAGACAACATATGTGAACCTTAGTTAACTTTAACTGATAATTGCATATGCTATTTTGTCCTCGGCAAGGCTGAGGCACCTTTTCATAAAATACAAGTCTGTCTTGTATTCAGGGCAATGCGGTACTTGGGTCTCAGAATGCGTAATAGTACTGCTTACAGTAGTACTAGCAGTTACCAGACTCACAGTCAATGGATAATACAGATAGTGAAATATGAGTTTTATGAATGAGATTGTGAGTAGCAAGACATGTATGCCCCCCCCCCCACTTTGTGGGTTAATAAAACAAAAGTTGATAAAGGATATTTTTAATCTTGTTTAAATGATCCATGTGAACTTGGCAAAATCCCTTATTGATGAATGAAATTATGATGGTTGGTTATTTATTATTTCACATTTTAATCACATCTTATGGACTGGGCAGATTTTACAAATAAACTGATAGACTTCCTCCAAAAACAAGAAAAAAAAAATTACTTTTTTGTTTTTATTGGTGATCAATTTTTGTTATAATGAACTTTATTACACAGGCATTTGGATTAGAATTGTTTTAGTACAAATGGAAAAAGAGCAAAGATAACAGCATTGACCATCAATGACCATTTCTTAAAAAGGAGCCTGTAATTTTGATGAGGACTGTAAAATTGGAATCAATTTTCGGTTGAATTGGCTGTAAAGTCAGAAGAGTTGTCAAGAGCAATTTAGGTGTTGTATGCGCAAATATACCAATTCTAACCAGCTCTTCAAAACTTGGCTAACAATGATTTCACTTCACTCTTTCATGGCCATAATCATAGAAATAATAAAAATTCCCTTAATTTCGATTGACTAGAGAATGAATTGGAAATTTTTTATATGAATTTTCAGTTTTTGTTTCTAAAGTCAAGAGTTTTTTTTCTTTGATTTCCACAAATCAAATCTGAATTCTGCTGCAAAATATACATTATGTATTCAAAAGTAAAGCCATGATAATAAGATGTGCTAAGTCTGGCATAAGACCACAAATGTGCAGCACCCAGTTAGAAGTGAAAATTTTGACAAAAGCACCTTAATTTCTTTTCTAATTTGTGATTCCTTTTTGGTAGTCTTTTACTTTATAGTTAGAGAATTTTTCTTCCATTGACACATAATTAATCTCTTGGCACTATAGAGGGTCCATAAATATATGCAACAAGTGTTATATTTTCTTCCTGTTTACTTAATTCTGTCCAGTGCCAGTAATTCATAGGTATTCTAATTCTCTTCTTAGTTCTAATAATTGTTTTCTGCAATCAACCCAATACTATATAGGACTTGAACTATAATATACTTAGTTTAATACTTTAACCACTGTGCTATCCCCACAGAGCATTAAGTGTTCTCATTTGTACTATTTGAGATTTTTATTTGTTACTTAAAGTTAGTAATTCTTATTAGATTTTATTTTTTTTGTGTATGTGTGCGTGTATTTTCTACTGTCTATATTTACTCAGTTGTTGAAATTAAACAGTGAACCTTGTGGCTTGCATTAGTGCATTAACCACAAAGTTATTACTGTTGATGCCGCATAAATGCTGCTTATAAAATGGATCTGCTCCAGAATTTATCTCGGTATGTTATGTGCACTGGTGTCGATTATGTAAATATCTTATTCTAGTTGACTTTTGCTTCCCTCTTTCTCCTCCTGCCTCGCCTAAAGCCCAGCAAGCTATCACCTCATGTCTTTCTTTGCCTCATTCTCTACCCACTCCTGTATTTTGATGCACAGTCAATCTCCAAGAGTTCAGGTCAATAACTAGTCTTTCACCTTACTGTTGAGTCTTTGGATTTGTCTTGCATTATAAGTTGCATCAGATTGCAAGTAACCCCCCCCACTCCTTGGGGGGTTATGAGCAGCACTCCCTCTTTTTAGGGTGGTGGTTATATAAATAACCATATTCTGTTAGTAATGCTTTCATTAATTCATGACCTCTGATAATCCCTTTTTTCCCTCATTAGCAATGCATTTACATTAAATATAATTCCTCTCTGGACCACTTGATAATTTCTTCATTTTTTTTTTTTTTTTTTTTTTTTTTTTCTTTTTTTTCTTTTCAATTACAACATACACAGATGAAATGTTAAAACCTCCACAAAAAAATTCTAGGTAATGAAAAAAAAAAAGATTTTGTATTTCTTCATCAAATTAACTTTCCTTCCTATCCCAAAATATTTTTGTTTGTTGTACAGAAAATAATAAACCCTCAGTGGAGAGGGTGAGGGTAAGCAATGATAAGTAAAACTGAAATCTTTGCTTCCATAGATTCTCTAATTAAATGCAATTGGGGTTGGATGCTAAAATTTGTTTGTTGTTAGATTCCCCTCCCCCCCTCCATGAACCATTCACAATGATGAGTTGCTATAGAATAATTACAGGTAATGAAAGTTTGGATAGATTTATTTAATAAATCTTACCTGTGATATAACAAGTTCCATAAAGAGGTTAATTAATGCTTTGGGATAATAAAGTGATTTTGTGATTGAATAAAAGGAGGTAGCAATCTGTATGTTAATGATTTTTTTCTTTTTTTCATTTCACCTTAGTGTTGTTTGTTCCACTTTTCAACAAAGTCCCTATCCAAAATTTTGAACTTGTGGTGAATCTTTAGAAGTTTTGCAAGACTAAAATATATTGACATTTATTATTTCTTTTGTTTGAGGCAAAATTGATCTAAAGATGTATAATGCCTTAATCATAACATTATATAAAGTTTTAGGAATTCACTAGCTAATGCTTAAAGTTTAGAGTGTTGACAGAAAAATATATGCAAGTAAGTTTTATGAGACGCTGGCATCCTAGAGAAACTATAATTTAAATAAATTTCAATATTAAAAAATATTCATTGAAATTAAATTTGTTTGGTATTTTCTAACCGTTATCAAACAGTCAATAGTCATTAATTGAGCAATTTTAAGTCTTCAGCTGTAAAGTAATTGTTTTGATCACTTGCACACCTGCCTATTTCTTGATTTATAAAAATAAGAGATGAGGCACCTTCAGAGTATGAGGAAGGAACTGTTTTAATTCACAGCTAGCTAATAGTAACAATTTATGCAGAGTTCCCTGAAATAGGTTTTCAGTTCTTAGACAAATGAGACTCCTTTTACTGCTGCAGTTCATGTGAAAATATTACAAGGGTGCATCAATATAGACATATTGATGCAAACTACATAACTCTTTATAGACCCTGGAATATTATGGCTAGGATTTATGAAACAAATCCATCCAAACTTTTATTCCCTCTAATGATTCCATATCTAGTAATATAGCAAATAGTAAAAGCATCTATAGAAATTCATTGCAAATGATTTTACTATAGGAATGCATTAGAAATGATTTGAATACTAGCTCTTTATAGAACCTGGAATATTATGGCTAGGATTTATGAAACAAATCCAACCAAACTTTCATTCCCTGTAATGATTCCATATCCATTGATATAGTAAATACTAAAGGCATATATAAAAAGTAAGCCAATATCAACATTTGTGAAGTGAGCATGTAGAGTAGATATAAAAGTAATTTGAAAAATTGCTTTTATATTTATCTTACCTGCTTGAAATCTTAGAGAAAATATGATAAATTATACTTGGAAAGTGCATGGGTATCTTTGGCCCAATCTTGCTTTATATACCTAAAATTTGAACAGTTTTTAGTGTGTGTGTATATATATATATATATATATATATATATATATATATATATATATAATACATTTTAAATCAGAATGAATAAGTAAGATTGTCAATGGTCAGGAATCATTGAAAATGTTTTCAGTGTATTTCTTGATAGATTAATTAATCATTAGTTGCATTTAATCCTTTTTTTTATTTTGTCTTGCTCTTTAGTGATAATTTTCTTTTGCTCACAAATGTTATACCCTGCTTGTTTCTAAACTTATTTAGTATGTATAGATATGTATAATCTTTCTTTACTTCCCTCTTATAGGTTTATTACCATTATTTCTCTTTCTCATCACTTAATAGATGTGTGTAGTTTTTTCTTTTTTGTGTGTCATTGGGTGGGGTCAAGGAAAATCATAAACATTGCTATTACGTGTTTTGATTTATTTCTCTCTCATATTTTCTTTCCGTGAATGCAAATCAAACCCACACTAATCTTCCCGTTTGTCTCTGCCACCACCATCCCAAAAGCACAAAAACTTGACCTACCACAATTGTATATGAAAAATATCCTCTGACCAAACTATTACCATACAGTTGAATGCAACATTATTTTTTATTATTAACTAACCACACTGGTTTATTAATTAAGAATTTTTATTTAACAGTTAAAATTTAAAATCTTTAAACAAACTGCCAAGATTTAACTTCAGCCAGAATTCTTTCTTTACAATGTTCACCTTTTACAAGGCTCAAGAGCCACCTGAGGTAGATAGTTACAGAGTAAGAGGTACAGTTTATGGCAGTTTCTCAATCTTTTAAAGCAATGGCACACCTAGCAGCAAATGAAAATATCACAGCACACTTAGCAAAATCTTTAAAGGGTATACATTTATTTGTCATGAAATAAGAACATAGATTTTAAAAAATACACAAACCCAAATATGAACTTTATTTCAATATTTCTATTCAACTATTTGTGCAGTTTTAGTTTGAAACCTGTGCCTAATATTAATGCTGTACCATTACAACTTACACACACACACACATATATATATATATATATATATATATATATATATATATATATATGTGTGTGTGTGTGTGTAATGTATGCCATGACAATATTTTGTGGCACACCTAAGAGGATCTTGAAGCACACTAGTGTGCTGTGGTTTGAGGTTGAGAATCATTGGTGTACATGTGGAGAAGATAAGTTAACCCTAGACTTGAACAGATTGTAGTGATCAGAGAAGCATACTCTTGGGAGCCTGTTCTACAAAATAGTGGTTTGTGGGAAGAAGCTGTTCAAGTGTAACTTACACCTCACCAATAGAATACAAAGAAAGGAGGGTGGTTCATAACATGGCTGGTCTTAGCCATGGAGGTTAGAACTGATTGAACTAAAGAACACTTTCTATGGAAATAATGATAGAGTAGGGAGAAGCTTGCAGAATTTTTTTTTTGTCTGTAGGGAAAGGGGTTGCAGGTTGGAAAATAATTCACCACCCACAAAGACACAGATGCTTTCCAGTCTCAATAGAGACTGGAAAGTGAAAACTGGGCAGCCCCCTCTCATATATGGCTTCGGTACTCCATTTTCAGCCTGATCAGACTCTTTGTAAAGTCAAGAATAGTAGAAGCCAGATGCTTAATGGAACGGTACAGGGAACTGACCATTTTTTTTTTTTTTTTTTTTTTATATATCTTTAGCAATTGACTACATGTATGAGTTCCCCATGAGGTTTGGTTTGAACTTAATGTTTATTATAATGTATGCGATTTCATTTGCTATACAAAAAGTTTATACTGCCACTGAAGGTGACTCTAATTCCTAAACAGCATGGTGTTTGAATTTCATAGTTGTGTTGTCATATTCTTCTATGGCAACAGCAAACACCTTTGAGTGAAGTTAACAATAAGAATACTGCAATTGAGGGGCTTTGAAAAAGAATGCAATGTGCTAAAGGTTAAGTCCCATGAGGCATATATACAATATATATTCTCTGAGAGAACACCCATTCATCATAGGCGAAAATTCAAAGTCCACTTGGTGATAATGGAACATTACTAGTTTGTTTTGTGTGTGTGTGTACACACTATTAATGATGATAATAACATCCCCCTTACCGGCTGTAGCACTTTGAAATGGATCATCTAATCTCATTTAAGAGGTGAGAACTCCTCATTGTAAACAAAATCTGTCAAATATTTGATGCCACCTGCTGCAAAGGGAAATTATGTAGTAGATCAAGGTGACAGTTGTATCTGTCATTATCAGAGTACTTAGAACAATCCAATGAACTTTGCAAAATGATTAGAGAAATTGGAAATCTAAGAAGGAAGAGAACCTATCCTGGCATTACTAAAAGCATCAAGAATCCTGAGATTTGTTATCACTTGATCTCTAGTGAAAGCCAACCAGATATGATTCATCTTCAAACCTTAAAAAAGATTGCTTGTTAATAAGAAATTAATTTGATTTAACAATTCTTTAATATTTTGCAAGTAAGTATATATATATATATATATATATATATATATATATATATATATATATATATATATATATATATATATATAATTGATTTAAAATATGGTTTTTCTGCTACACAGTTCTAACCATGTTTCAAAAATGGAAGCTAAAAGCTTTGAATTTAATTAATATCTATAAGAATATTAGATTATATATCTTACCGTTCTTTCTTTTTATTTATATATATACATACATATTTGTTGGCCACTTAGTGGGATGCAAACTTGCTAAGAATGGTTTGCACAACTTGTTTTCCAGCCAGTGATCTTTATTAGGCTTTGAATTGCCACAATAATTAGGTTTTGAAAGTAAGCCAACATGTCAAAGAATTGTTAACGTTACCAAAGGAGCTATGACACCTGGCTCATTTGTAATGAAGATGGTAGCAGTTGATGATGCAGGTTATTGTTAATCAACCTGATTATTATCAATTGCATTCATTCTCCCTTCATTCATAAAAAAAAAACTGAAAGAACTGGAGCAGATCTAATGCCTTATCAGATAGTCATGTGTAATGATCCCTTTTTTAATTGGATAGCAGATTATTGATTACAAAGCTTTTAATTCCTACTCGCCACCCAATCCTCCTCACCTGTCTTGATACTGACTCCCCCCTCCCCCGGATATAGACTGGAAGGAAGAAAACCTTTACCTGCCCCCACACATTTGTTGTTTGTTTTTGTTTTTTCCATTGTTTTTGTAACTTATATAAGCAACTCACATTGATTTCTAAGCACTTTTTGCACCCCCCCTCCCCTAAAAATTTTCAACAAAGAAAATAAATAAAAGTAAAAAAAAAAAAATACTTAGTTCTTTCTGGTTGATTTTATATACACACTCACACGTGTGTGTGTGTGTGTGTATATATATATATATATATATATATATATATATATATATATATATATATATATATGATTATTAATCTTATTTTAGAATTTACCTTATACTATTTCGATTAAAAAAGAAAGCTTTCAAATGTCTACAATTTTGTGTTTTCCTTATTGTTTTTTAACAGGAAATAAAAATCGATTTCTTTAAAAAAAAAAAATGAGGGAGAGGATTGTCTATTTCTGTTTATTTCAATAGATTTTGGGCAAAGTATTTGTCTTGGATCAAAGTTTATTGTGTAGAACAATTTAGACACAGAATCCTAAAAGCCTCTGTACTATGTTGTAAAAAAATAATAAAAAATGAACTAGTTCGTAGTTTTTGGTGAGAGATAAAAATCAATTTTATGAACTTTTTTTCTGTAAATGATAACCTCTAAATGATTCTAGGATGTTTTTAATTTCATTGATATTATTTTTATATATACATTTATTGAATTATTTTAATGGGCAAAAAATCGTAGACTCAATTGAAAAAAAAAAATGTAAATTTTTAGTGCTTTAAGAAAAAGGTAAAAAATATTTACATCTTAAAGATTCCTTAAAGTTGATTTTGTTTTCACTATTTTCTTTTTCCCGTCTTGAAAAGATGAGATAAAATTAGCCAACAAAAATCGTATAATACTCTTTCAAAATGGATTATGTTGCTAGTAGATATTTTCTTACCTTTGCCAATAAAATTATCATAAGGCAGTGATGCTTACCTGTTTGTTTCTTTCTTATCTGTTATTGATAAATTTTCATGAACTTTCTAAAAGAAGTTGGTATTGGCCCAAGGACTAAGTGATTTAATTTTGCTCTATTTCAGTAGGCCATTTTTGCCAATTTCAGAAGTTTCCAGAGGTTTTGTGTCTATTAAACGCAGAACTATGTATTCTTTGCAAAGATCAGTTGCAATCTGCTGAGTACAGAGTTTCACTAGAAATGCTCTTCTGTCTGAATAATAACATTTGACTTTTTTTATGTTGATATAAAAAAAACTAAAGCTTACTATTTTTACAGGTATGTTGAATCTAGTAAACCAACCACTCTCCTATGATGATATTTACTAAGTGTAGTTAAGTTTGTCACAGAGCTACTTATAAGAGGAGAAAATTTATCTGAGCTGAACCACCAACTATTGTGCTAGTGGAAATTATGTAACTATTTCAGTTGCTTCTCATCTCACCATTCTATTTATCATAGCAATTACTGTCATTTGTATATAAAATATTGAACACTTTTTTTTTTTTTTTTTTTTTTGACAGAACCTTTAAGAAAGATTTTTGTATTGTAATTCCAAATCAAAATGTCCAAGAAATTTTTTGAGACCAGAAAAGCCTTCCCTTTTTTTTTTCCTTCTCCAATATGGTAGTATATGAATCTTGATCAATAATAATGACAAAAGGAATTTAAATAAAATTCTTAATTTTTTTTTTATTTTCTTTAAACCTGATGCCAAATTTCTTATTGATTGATTTTAGTATCACTGCTTTTTTTTTTTCTTTTGCGTGAGAGTAAGTAGATATAATTTCTTGGGCAGACAAACCAAACAATCACCAAATAGTGTTTAGGCTTGGCAAGTTAGCAAAAAAGTCTGCAATTAAGCCAATATTTGATTATAAGCGGTTGGTTTTAATATTGCATTGCTTTGGCATTGTCTATCACCATTTTGCCACAGATATTTTTATTTTTAACCTTTTTAACATCACGATGATTCAAGGTTTTTTCTTTTTGTATAATGGGCACCTTAAGCAAAAAAAATTGTGTAATATATGATTTAGGGTAACCTGAAAACTTCTCAACCAAACCCATTACCTGAAATTTTTTTTTTCTTTTTTCTTGGAAGGGCTTCTTGGTTAAGATGAGAACTTTTCACACTATCCCTGCTCCCCAGCTGTGTAATTGGGTAACGTGATAGTGGTTAATCATAAGGGAAATGGAATATGAACCATTTATAAATTTCAGTTAAAGTAGCTTATGTTCATGTCACACATTAATATTATTGGGGAAGGCATGAAGGTACTTCTCCCTGTACTCTGTCCTGTTGCCATATAAAATCTTGATGAAAATATCCTTTCATGAGTATGCCACAGTGGTTGACAGAAATGTGGCAGTGTTTATACTTGTGAAAAACCATTCTCCCATAACTATCTGACCAGCCCAGACAGTAGCAACAAAATAATTGACATTAATAGGGCCCAATAGGAAAGGTATATTGGAGAAAACACTGTTTATAGAGTAAGTTTTCTTGTTAAATTTTACCTGTTTTACTAATTGGACACTTTACATATTAGATATTTTTTAAATATTACTAAAATTATTCAAAATAAAGTATTAAACTTTTAATTGATAATTTTAAGAAAAAATTTTGTGGTAAACTTCATTATTTATTTTGTGGCTTATGTTTTATTTTTGTAATAGATTTGTGGTTGATTAAATAATGGGTAAATATAAAATAAAATGAAAATAGTCTTTAAAAACAAAGTGAAAAATATTTGTACGTCAATGTCTCTGTATATGAAGAGTAAAAGTAAATTTGTTGGCCTTATGAAAGAATTGGGGTGGGGATTGAATATGAAGGGAATTGTTGTATCCACCATTACTGGTGTAGTTGGAATAGTACCAAGCAATCTGTGGTGGTAGGGGGAGTACTTGTCTATTGATGAGATTTGCTGTCACTTTATCTCCAGTAAAACTCACCTTGAATAGTTGCAAAAACTTGTTGAATACAAAATAATAGAAAAAGGAATATTTTTAAATTTTTATCTTGCGTCTTTTTAAAATCATCCAAATGTATACCAAAGAAAGACCTGGGTAAAACTAATGCATTGCG
Organism: Acanthosepion pharaonis; assembly: GCA_903632075.3. NCBI lineage: Eukaryota > Metazoa > Mollusca > Cephalopoda > Sepiida > Sepiidae > Acanthosepion > Acanthosepion pharaonis. The sequence goes on along the minus strand of CAHIKZ030003010.1, from coordinate 362,344 downwards.
TCAAACATAGATATCACCACCACCACCATCATAATAATTAATATTATTATTAGTAGTAGTAGTTGTTTACATTTTGTTATACAAAAATGAGTTTCATGCCTGTACAAATATAGAATATTAACAAGGCTAGTCTTCCATTGGCAAAAGTAATTCTAGTCTCCTGAGAGGGAGAGGAAGCCATAAAGTAGATTTGGTCTATATGCTAATGTCACATCCACAAGACATTGTGTAGCAAAAACCATTGGTTATGAGATCAAGTCCAACCACTGGTTACTTCCTTGCTGCTTGCTTATATTTTTATGCTCATCTCAAATTTCCATTCAGGAAATGGTACCAAATTGAATAAAATTTTAAAATCTCACTTGAATGTCAGTTTAATTGGGTTTGGCTCAATATCAAATCCCTTCTGATGATAATTATTTTTATGTGCTAATTATAAAAAGGCTTAATGATTATTAATTATTATTAAAGTATTCTCGCTACTATGTCTCTTTATAAGCTGATGGGGGGAGGGATGCATATGGGGTTTACACTCTTCTTTTTTAAAGAACTGTGACGAAAGAGAATTCCCCCCCCCCAAAAAAAAGGGCCCATGTATTCTGTACAATATGCCAAAGACAAAATAACCAAAATAGAAAAAAGTCAGTCACAGGTGTTGCCATAAATGCATCTCTGATATATGCTAATATTGTGTGTCCTCTCTCACCTGTCAACCAAAGAAAAAATTTGTTCCGTCAATAAAAGCGGTTTGTGTACTTGAATTGGGAAAGTTGTTTTATTTTTCTACCTCATCCATTGGCTTGTGTGCTGGATTTCTGACTAGTTATGTGTATTGCGATTTGTGACCTTAGACTTGCTATTTGTGATTTTCGACCTTTTTTTTTTGCTCCTGGATATGAGTTTGAACTCAGTTTGTTTAATTTGTTGTGGAATTGAGCTGCCATATCAGTTTTTGAACAAGAATACTTGAAACAATTCTGTAACTAGCAATTCAGAAACCTGAACTTCTCTCCATTTGACACTTTTTTTTTTTTTTTTTTTTTTTTTTTTTGGTGGTGGTAATACATTTATGCTTAGGAATCACTTGGAAGCTGGTTGCCTGATTGACCTGGAAATTACTTTATTCAACTATTTTAAATGAAAATTCTACTGTGATGTGCTGTTGTATTATGGTAACAAACAAAAATATACAGAAATTGGTTTATTATTATTATAAAGATATCTGTGCTGAAGATAGACTAGTAAGTGTTTCAACAGGTAAAACTGAATCCTAAATGTTTTGTCAATCCAAATTTATAAATAATTTAAATTGTTAACTGTTGAATATGGAGACTTTTTGTGGTTTCTGATTCATATGCACAATTCTCCTTTTTTCCTTTCCTTGATTGAATAAGTATCAATTCTTTTAATTTAAAATTGTTCTAGACATATTCTATATAAGTATACATACCTTTTTATCTTGTTGGTTGATTTCTTTTTTGTATGTTTATCTCAATCATTGAAAGGTAAAACTAAAAAGAAACCTTCAATGATTTCCAGAAGGAAAGAGTGGGAAGCAATAAGCTTAGCTTTTAATTAATTAATTAATTAAGATAAAATAAAAAAATTGCTAGTAAGAAAAAGATAACATGCATTATATTGGCTCATCCTGTCTGCTTTTCATTTTCAACAGCACACAGAGAAAAATGGTGGTAAATTTGATTTTTATATATATATATATATATATATATATATATATATATATATATTTATGAATAAAAATGACAATAGGAAAACTGGTAATTGCTGACGCGTTTCGTCCAATGTGGACTTTATCAAAGCAAAATACGAAAATGAAATTAAATGTCATTTTTATTCATAAATATTGTCTTCTCTACTGGTTAAATTGGAGAAATTTTCATATATATATATATATATATATGTGTGTGTGTGTATGCATTCTTTTATATTAATCAGTATTATAGAGGGAAAAGGTTGTTTTTTACTTAAAATATGCATAGACATATATTGGGTGTTCTGTTTGCCATAAACAATTGGCAAAAGAAATCTTTACACTTTAGTTGTATTTTGTCTTTATTTCCATTAATGTCACCTTCATTTCAAATTCTCACTGTTCAAATGTCAGTTTATTTCTGAGGACAGTGTTCATCTAAAAGGATACTTTATGGATCTCATTAAAATAGTATTCAAATTAAAAACAAAAACAAACAAATCTTGTTTTCAAAGAAACTAAATAATTGTTGACATTTACGTAATCCCTTAACTATATGATAAAACTCATTAACATTTAACCCTGTGAGCATTTTGTTTCCTTTTTCAATTAACTATTTTGACTCTTATCATCACCTCACCTGATAATGATCTTTCTTTCAACAGGAAGAATTAGAATCCAATTTCATTCTTATTAGTTTCACCTCCTCCCATCAATGCATTGACTTTTCCTCTTTAAATCTTTTATTTTTATGAAGATTTGGGCATTGTCCTTTTATGTTTTGACTCTGTTCCTATACTCAAGCAGAATGAACTTTCCTAAGCCACTTGTGACATACACCTTACAGTGCCTTAGTGCTGTCACAGCAGCTTCTCGTTTTATTTATTGATAGATTATTTTTAACCTAGAAACTAGTTTAACCACATTTAATGCCTGGTCAGTTAATGTCTTCTATCAAAGATTGTTCTTGAAGAAATCCTTTATTTTATCTGATTTTTTTTTTTTTTTTTTTTTTTTTTTTTCGACTTGGTTAATGCATTTAATTCTGAGCTGATTCTTCATTTGTCATTTCCTGATTTAGCAGAGTCTTACTTTTTTTTTTTTTTTTGTTGTTGTTGTTGAAGCTTGCATTGATATCAAGATTTTAGCTGTCAGCAAATGAAAAAGTTTAAGATGGTTTCTATTAACTATCATGAAATCAGGATTATTATGGAATTGATCCACTAACAAAAATAAATGGATTTCTGATCTGAAAGTTATTTGCCCAGTACATTTTAGGCATGTTGCTCTGGTGGGAGAGATGAAAAAAAAAAGTTCTCAATGGCTTTTGAAGATTACCTGAAGTAACAAAGAATGGAGAAAAGCTGAAGAACATATCAGCTAAAAACAACAAAGATAAAGATAATAGTCTAATATGGGTGGTTAAATGAAAATGCACAAACTGATGTGTTAAAATTTGGGAATAATGCAATAATAAAAATTTAAATTTCATCTCTTTGATAGATGTTACGATTTGTAAATAAATATTTATTTTAATCATTAAATTGTTTTTAAAATAGTGGTAATATTTTGTATGTTAAATAATAAAACTTAATTTTCCCAAAAAATGAAAATTTATTGTATGTATCCTTTGTAAAACCAAATGTAATTTGTAACCCTTACCTGTTTGCACTTCTCCCCAAAATTTGGTTTTGATTGGTCAATATATGGCTATTTCATATGGGTGTGATGGACACTCTAACAGAAGTCACAGAATTTTATATGTAGACTAATGACTATAGATTTATTTTTTAATTAGTTTATGACAAGTTTTCATTCTCCAAGGTGAGTTTGTGTGAATAATTCAAGCCAGCTTGATGTTTGAGAGAACTTTAGAGCTCTAAATTTCCATTCTTTGATCTGTAAAGATGGACAGACAGAAGAAGATTAAGACATTGTTTGAATTAGTTTAATGAATTTGAGTACAATGGTAAATAATTTTTGTTTGTGTTTCTTATTGTAAATACTTCCCAGTTTTTCTACTTGTAAAATCCTCCAGTATTTTTAGAAGCATAAGAATGTTCAGTTATTAGTTCATGTGTATTGTCTGGAAAAAAAATTGCATTAGCATTAACTTTCTATTTACATTTGCATAGGAAACTGGTAAATGCAAATCGCCATTGGGATTTACTTGACGGATTTTAAAACCTTTCACAGAGATTTAGATCAGTCTAGAAAAAAGCAAATAAAAACTATTGATGTATTCTTCAGGGAATATGCTATGTCCCAAAAATGTCAGGATTTAAATTAGATTCAATATGAATCGGATTTTGAGGTTCACATGCCTCACTTTGAAAAGAAAGCATTTGAAATATTTTTCTTTTAAACATTTTTTTTTTTTTTTTTTTTTTACTAAAATGACTTGTGATTAGATTTCAGTGAAAATAATGTTTGTTTTTGTTTCTTCTCTTGTTACAGATAGGTATTAACAGAAGGGGAAAAGTGTATTTAATTACTTCTTTTGTAAATTTGTTTGATCCACATCGAAAATTCAAATATATATTAAAAAAATGTTGACATTGAAGTCAACACCCAGAGGTAACAATGTCCACTTTTATATTTACATATGGTCTATCTATATATGATATTGAGCACTTTAACCTGTAAATGTTGCATACCTTAAATATATATATATATATATATATATATATATATATATATATATATATATATATAATCCGATTTCTTTTTATATTTGTAGGTCTGATGAATTGGATTGTGATTACGATTCCAATGTAATAAATTATAACCATGGAATATTAGTGTTTGAGCCCTTTATATTATATTTTTTATATTATATAACAACAAAAAGCCATTTTGTTTCAATACTACTGGTGTCTTGTCAAGTGATGGTGTTGATTGCAAAATAAAAAGTTTTAAAGAGTTCAAAAACCAACCCTCCACCGTGCAATTGGGGGGGAACATTATTACGTAAGTTTCATAACTTACGTAATCAATGTTTATGATAATTCAAATAACTTGATAACGGATCCTAGACACAATTTAATATCAGTATTAGATTGGAAATTGGTATAACTAATTATTAATTTACTATGCATTTAAAGAATGAAAATTATGAATATTAAATTTGAAATATTACCATTCTTAAAATTAAAAAATGACAATTATTCAAAGAAGAAACTAGGAGAATATTTTCATGTGTTGTTCTTACCTACATGTTATCCATTTGAATCAGTGTTGATCTAAGAGGTATTGCTACAAATTAGCTACAATGACAGTGCTTTGGCTGCAAAGTGGACAAAGGAATAAGGTTTATAAATGACAGTACAGACAAAATCACATCTTAATACACAAACACGTAAATATGATAGAATATATATGCATGCAAATATACGAGACACAGGAAGTAGGGGACGGGAAAAGAAATAAGAATGTCAAAAAATATAGAATAAAATAAAGAATAAAAATGAAGATGGAAAAGGAGGAAGAGTAGATGGGTAAATGAAAAACAAAAACCACAAGCCAAAGAAAATTATATCGGAAGCAAGTACGTACAATTAAAGTATACATAAGCAATCACACGCACATAGTTGTGTGTAAAAAAAAAAAAAAAAAAAAAAAAAAGCTGAAGGGCTCAAACGACCCCCCCCCCCTCATATGTACTTAATAAATGTAATGTACATCCAGCTCAGAATGTTTTTAATTTGCTCATGGAGTTGGTCTATAATGGCCAAAACATGAATGTGCAAATAAAGATAAGGATAACTGTCCAAACAATGTAAGTAGTTATATTCAATTGTGATGTAAAAGAAATTGTCAAAGTTTTCCTGTAATCTTGATTCTTAATCATTAGGTAATATGAGAAGAGGTGGGGGGGATGATTATAACATTTTGATCCCTTGACATCTGTAAGTAATAAAAAAAGAAAAAAAAGTTGCTGCTATTACCTAAATCAATTCACAATACATTACCAACTTTCTCTCTCTAAAGGAAATTGTTTTGCATCATAGCGTAAAGTTTTGTTTTGTCCACCTTTTTTGGTTTAAAATGTACTTTAAAGAATCCTAAACAAAGACGTATAGGCAAAAGAGACTTTGTGCTTTTTCACTTTGAACCTTGTAAGATTTTATTTACCCCACATTACTCAAATGGGGTGTTTTGTTACCCTAACATTTTTAAAGTACTTGTAATTCCTAGTTGACAACTTGTTTCTTTTGCTTCCTCCCACTACTCCCGTGACTTGTTGGTGAGGGTGTATGGTGCAATTGTAGCACACTCGGGGAATATCCATTTTTGGAAATCTGAGGTGGCTAACCCAGTATTAAACAAACAGGTAATTCTTACAACCTAACAACTGATACTCATTCACTGTAAGAATATAATTTCTTCAGAAACCTTTTCAAAACCCTCCATGCTGGATAGCATTGCTAACATAACTTTATTGTAAGACACAAACTCACATTATTTCCAAATGTTATAAATTTATTTTAGTCTACCATTATAATGATTCCTTATTTCTTTCAAAGAATGTTTGTTGCCTTCTCTTAATTACATGTTTGGCAGATTGTGTGATTAATGGGAATACAGTTGAGGAAAGCTTAGATTCTCTCTTTGACAAGAAAACATAACAAAGGTTAACTGACACACCTGTCTCTTTCTTTGAGATTTATTGATTGAAAGGTATACCATTTTAGCTTTGCATGAAATTTTTCATCTACTAATTGATAATCTTAACTTTTTTTCTCTAGTTTTTATTATTGTCTCCTCTATTTTTTCTTCCAGTTTGTGAACTTTGAATATTACACTTATTATTAACTAACAAGCTTTCAAGGAAATAAATGTTATCTTTACCAGTGTCAAATATATCCTTAGTTTGAAAACATGTCACGTGCAGAATCATAATTTTTTAAAATCATTTTCTAATATTCAAAACTTCTTATAGCACTATGTACTGTACAAGGTGCACCAGGTAATTAAGGACAAACTATAAGATCAAGAAAAAACAGATATTCAATAGAAAATACCATTGTCTATGAATTGAATTGTGTTGCCATATCTGGTATAGTGTTCCTGCTGTACATCTCAAGATTTTTGACAAAATCCAAAGATGAATCTGTAATGTCATCAATCCTGACTAGGCATCTTGACTTCAGTCACTTTCTCACCAACATGATGTAGCTTCCTTCTCTTTTCTATGAATATTTCCATGACAATTGCTCTGATAAGCTTCTTTCCAAATACATAAATTTAAGTGTGCTACTAGATTGGAAACTATGTCCTAGCATTTTACTGTTGAAATCGCTAAATACAGCTGCCACTTCTATGCCAACAATTTCTTTTTTTTGCACTTCCCACCTGTGGAACTCTCTTCCCTTTTCCTTGCTTCCCTGATAACTACAATCTTCAAAAGTTTAAATGCAATGTCAATTGTCATCTTCTGTTTTCTTGAACCCATTCATCTCCTGTCCTTTCCTCAATTCTGCCTATTCTCAGCCTTCTCTTTACTTTTCACTCCTTGTAATTCCCTGCATATTAGTAGCATTATTGCCTTGTTTGGTGTGAAATGTTTAAAAAAAAACCCCCAAAAACTTGTACATGTATTCAACTTCAAAAAAACAAAAATTATTCCATAAAGCTGCCTAAGATCAGCTACAGTGACTACATACCTGGATCAGGTGGTTTTCATTCATGTAAGCCGTCATATCCATGATAGCAGCCTTCAAGAAGTCCTTGGTATTGTTCAACTGCTGATTGTTTGTCCTCTTGATAGGAGCTAAAAGAGGCAAGGATTGACCATGATCATGAAAATTCTCGGCCAACCACTCTTGGGATATATGGGAGGGAGTAGAGTCCTGCTGGAACATGTACAATTTCTCTTGGGGCATCCCTTTAAACCAAGATCTGACCACCATGTCTAACACCTGGTAGGTGGTGACATTGACCATCATCAACTTGCTGGAGTTGTAGATTATGTCCTCGTTTAGCTAGACAAAGTTGTTTATCTTTATATCTGACTGCTTAGAATGTTTTTGCTTTTGGCTACAGAAGGCCTAGAACATTTGCACAAAGCTGTCTATCTCCAAATTGCTGTTGTTAGCAGTTAGTACCACAAGCATGGCATGTCTTTTAGTCTCCTGTGTCAGATTGGAAACTGCCATGTTAATGCCCTTGATACATCTGAAAGAAAGATAAAAATGTTAAAACTTTGTATGTTTTGCATATAATTATGTTAGGTTATCTTTCCACTTATGGCCTGCTTGAAGATGTGTTTTCAAGTAACTGCCATACTCTATATTCATCCTTTTTTTTTTTTTTTTTTTTTTTTTTTTTTTTTTAGCACTGCTTATATTTATTCAATGTTTATTTTTGCAAAACAAATAGAATGTAAATTGTAGTCTTGAAAAACAAAGCTGATAAATTAAATTTTTTTTTTTTTAAATCTTTATTTGGCAATGTGGCTCAGTCTTTTCATTAGTATTTAACTTTTTTTTTTTTTTTTTATTCATTTGAAGTTCATCCTTAGAAAAATGAATTCTATTTATTCATGTATAGAATGTTATAAATTAAACAAATCCTTATAAACATAAGGGACCAACAAGTCTGCATTAATGAGTGGTGAATTATGTTTGCTATGAATGACTTCTTTCCAGTATATTAATATAACCATTGTATTGTATGGATGTTTTTCACTACACCAAAGTGTTTTCATTACTGGTTGGGTTGATCTCTCTTGTTTTATTTTAGACTATTAATCTAGGTACCTCCATGAGATCGCTAAAAAAAGAGTATAGCATGATGAAAAAGACGCCAAACTTGACGAAAACAAAATTTTATCGTCTAAATGTTTATCATTAAGAGGAAAGATCAAAGTATTTTTGGGATATTTTTTTCCATTTTTTTAATTTTCCTAGCACGTCCAAAATTTTCGTTAAAAATCTAGTTTTTTTTGAGTCAGCAAAATTGACCATTTTTTTTCCATTTTAAAAAAAAAAAAAAAAAAAATGGAAATCTCACTTTGAAATTCTTTTAAATATCAATTATCATTTTTTTTCAAAACTTATTTTAAGAAAATCAGAAATTATAATGTTTATTTAAAATATTTTGAACCAAACTTAACTTAGCTTTTGTGCCAAAAAGATGTAATTTGAAAATAAAACAAAGCAGGTCATAAACTTTCGCGTCTCTTGACAGGTGATGAATGACATTTACGAATTTCATGAGGCTAATTTGTTCTATGGAAGGAGAAAAGTGAAATAATTTACATTTAAGTGAACAAATTATTTACCTCGTTATTGTTAACAAACTTTCAGTGGTCTAATTTTTTTTTTTTTTTTTTTGTACTTAGCTTTCACCTTTACATTTATGATGCTTTATGGAAAATATATTCTAAAGAAATTAAAATAAGACTGTTAAGCGTGACATTAAATTTCATATTTCCTAAGAAAGGTATCTAATTAATTTGTAGGTACCTTTCTTATGAAATTTTATCAGAACTGTACATAAAATACTATAATTTTATGTACATTTATTACATTTTACTGTTATTTGTATTTGCATTCATTTTATTATTAATTTTGATATTTCATTTATGGAAAAATGTCATAACTGAGATTAATATAAAAATAAGATCATATAAATTTCATAAGATGATACTGATACTTGTAGGTACCCTTCTCAGTTGAAATTGAAAAATCAAATTAACTTCTCCACACGTGTTTCGCAAAAAGTAAAGGCCTTAACAGCGGACAACAATGCTTAACTCAAATAACGCAAACTTAATTATATTCTGATTGGTCTTCCGTACTTTATAATTACAGCCGGTTATAAGCACAAAATTACATTTCTTAATTACTGCGGATCTTCTGATTAATCAAAATGATACAATTTACAACGCGCTAAAAAAGATCTATCTCATAAGGACACTTTGGAAAGCCGATGCGGCTTTTAACTAATTTTATATTTTAACAACTTAAATGTAAAATCTATTATAATTAAAGAAATAACAAATAACTGTATTAAAAATTCATTTTTCATTGAAAAAATTTTTTGCTTTCAGAAAATATTGTCCATATTCATAAAAACAACTAAAAGCAAATAAAAGCATTTGAAATTAAATAATATCTTTGTTTTATTGAGTTTTGTATGTTACAATTCAGAGCTGATTTTCAGGTACTGCGGATCCAATTAAAAACAAAAAAAACATGATTTGCATTCCTCAAAGCCCTGTGCTTTTAATTATTGTAATCACTAAACCCGATGCGATCGAATTTCTAGCGTTTTCATAAAATTAGTTATGGGGGGGTAATAAATATTTAAAAAAATATTTCTACCATGACTTTAATTAAAAAAAAAAAACATATAATAATTTCGATCATCTGTGAATAGTTCCTGAAAGTTTCATTAACATCCAACAATTATTTTTATTTTTGCACGATTTTTCAAATTAATGTGTGTCATACCAAAAATACGTGCTAAAAATTGTCTGTTATTTACTAGTTCCGCTGATACAAATAAAAACAAGGTTTTTTTAATCAAAATTTAGAATTTTCTAAAAAGAAGGAAAAATTGTTAAAAATAATTAAAAAAAAACTTTGGTCTTTCCTCTTAATAATAACATAAGCATTTAGACAATAAAATTTTGTTTTCGGCAAGGTTGGCGTCTTTTTCATCAAGCTATGCTCTTTTTTTAGCGATTTCATGGAGGTACCTATATTAACCATTAAGTTAGATATGTCTTGATTTTGCCAAACCTGACTTGCCAGTAAAGAACTACAGAAAGGAAAACAATTTGGATTGACCTTAAGGAAAGTGGACAAGATCTTAGTAAATCAAAATTGGCATCAGGTTTGATGCTTATTTCTAATTCAGGAAACAGCATGTTAATTTGTAAGTTTTGTTTTTGGAGCTCCATTCAGTCTTGTAATAGATTTGGTTTTGTTCAAAGAAATGAAATCCAACTGCATTTTCTTATTACTATAGAAAAGTCATTGTTATTTTGCTTTTTCTGTATAAAAAAAAAAACCCAGAAAAACTCCCCACTTCACCATCGCCTACACCATTTATTATACATTGGAGATGTACAATCTTCACAGCAGACCAAAGAAATAAGAGTACTCTTCAGTTAAAAGCGGTCTTTTCCTCTTTTTTTTTTTTTTTCTTCTTTTGTCTTTAGTCTCCAAACTAGAAATACATTAGTTTCCAACAACGACAAGCCACAAATGGATGTGCCCAAAGTATAAAAATAATAGAAAAAAATAAAGAAAGGTAAAAATGGCTTTGAATAGTCAATAAATCCTTGCCATTTCAATATGAAAACTATTGTTCGCTGTAATGTGCATCATTGATTTCTTTTCTATGCTTCTTTTTCTTTCAACAATTTAGACTTTTATTTTTGTCCTCAGGAGTTGAAAATTGGTTTCAAAAACTAGGATGTCATTATTATACTAGATTTCAGTTGTGTTCGTTCACTTGGAATTTGTCTTGTCTATTTTTGTAAGAGGTTTTTTAAATTGATAGATTTGTTTGCAATAAGCCAGAGCATGGGTGAAAGAAAACAACTGGTGCCCCGTAACCAGCTGCTTTGGATAGATTAAGTTTGACAGACCTGGAAGGCAGTCCCATCTCAGAAGGAAAACCCTGATTTTAAACCTCCACTGCTTTGTGGTCATACCCAAACACAAAAGGCTATGGGAAGTAAATCTAGACAGAAAACCTGGAGTGGCTTCCTGAAGGAAGTTAACTGGCAACACCTGCAGCCAAGCTTGTTCCAAATGTAATGCTCTGTATTCCTTTGGTTCTTGTCAATATGGCTGAGAGTGGGGCCATGTCTTCTGGGCAGCACATAGTCTCCCTATATCATCACCCAGGCTTAAACCCTGGATGGGTCATTCCAGTCTCAAAGGACAGAATTTTGACCAAACTGTGCACTGCCTTTATCTTGTGAGATAAATAGTTGCCTGCATACATATATATGCTATAATTATTATTAATTATTCATTGAAAACACAATATAGTTAGTCAATCCATTCTGGTGACTGGCTGATACCTTTCATCTGCCCAGGCTTCTTTGATTCTCTTCCCACCAAACATACTCTTAAATCTTTTTATAGGCAAGAAACACTTGGAAGTTACAAATTAACTGTATTATCGAATGTTCCTCCTTAACTGAACTGAATTTTTTAGATTGTATCCCATGTATTTGAAGTCTCAAAAATGGTTATAATAATGAGATCATTACTTTGGAGTTGCTCTACTTAACATATTCCTACAAAGGACCGGATGTTGTGGAGAGCAATGATTGCTCATGTCCTAAAGGGAAGGCATGTTATCCACCTGTTTAATATTGGAATGATACTCTAAAGTAAATCAGATAAAATAAATCTTTTGCATAACATCAAAACTGAGAGAATCCAGTGTATGCATGTTTTGTTGTATCTGCTCAGCAACTAAGGTTGCTGCACAATTGTTTTTTTTTTAGTTTCTTCTGTTGGAGAAAGTTAAAAGCAGTTGTTTCATTATTTCAATTAAGTAGTGGCTTTTTTTCTTAAGTGCATTATCTGAATTAGTACTTTCAGCTTTCTGATTCGTTTATGCAATTTATCTCATGAACTAGCCAGAGAGCCCTGCACATATATAATAATTTCTTTCAATTACTCAACTGCTACACCCCCAAACTGACTTTTTTTTTTTTTTCTTTTTATTCACCCATCATTTTCATTATGTGTACACATTTCAACTAATGAACCAAAATCAATTTGCACTGTTTATCTTGTGTTTGTCCATAAACTAGAAAATGGTAATTGAGAATTCCTGTTAAAGTTTTTTTTTTTTTTTTTTTTTATTGTTTCTCGACCAGATGAATGTTTATTTATACTTTTTTTTTATTCAGTGTGATTACAATTTATTTCTTTCTCCATTAGTGAACTCCAGTAGCAAATGTGATGTTCTATTTCCATTTATGCTCAATTATTATAAAGTAAAAGGCAAGACTTTCAAACTTTTCCAAAAAAAGAAATCCAAAATCATTATTTCATTTCTTAAATTTATTAAATGCTACCTGCTGCATATTTGCTATATAAAATCATTCTTTTGGGGCAGCTTGGCAAATGACCTAATCATTTCAGCAATTAGGTTTTCAACATATTTTTCTATAGCATACTAAAAAATGTCCCTTGTTTTTATGCCTTAAGGCAGGGGTTCCCAACCTTTTTTTTTGTGTCATCACCCACTTTCCCATAGAAAAGTTTTCCACTGCCCGCTTGGAATCTATGCTTAATATAGCTTTATCAGTAATTTTCTCTTCATAATTTCGCTACTACCGGTTGAGAAATATGAAAAAACAGTTTTTGGGATTCATGGTATGAAGGATGTGCATTTTCATTCATTCAATTTTATTCTGCTTAAGATGCATTTGTGTCATTTCACTTTTGATGATATGTTATTTGAGCGACTTGTCAAATTCAAAATATTGACATATTTTTATGAAAATCATGTAAAAATTTGACATGATCTTCACAGAATTCCTGACAAAGATAAAAATTATTCTCAATTAAGCTGTAACTAATTTCTTTTAGGGCCTCATTATTGTTTCCTTTATTTTTTGAAAATAACCACATTTGGGGTGAGCAATGAGGGGACACCTTTATTCTAACATCATATTTAGCTTTTGAGAGAAATAACTCTTGTTCTTTCTTTCAACCCAACAAGTTGTTTGTTCTAAGACAATTTTTTTTATGTTCTCAGGGTGATGACGAAACAACCATGCTTCAACATAGTCAACATTGTTAAATACCAATTTAGATCCTATCAACCGTGATGATTTTTCTTAAAGAACATTTTAGCTTTTACTACTACTCATCATCATGGCCAAAGGTTTATATATTTTAACAAGTTTTAGTCAACTGATAACATCTGTTTTTAATTATTCATTATATTTTTTCAATTTTCGAATGAGTTCTTGCACAACCAGATCAAAATTGTATATAAACTGTTCAAAGTTCTTTTTTGATGTACATGTGCGTGCATGCGCTCTTCAAGAAAGTTAACTCTACTTGTATATTATATTAAAATATTTTCACAATTATTCTTCAACAGAGTTATATCAAGGCTTCAATGAATTTAATGCTAAGTGAATATGAAAGAGGAAAAGGAGCAGCAAATATTTATCACCTGGACCCACTTGTTTTATTGCTATAACTTGATTATGATGTATTATAGAAATATTTCCTTGTTTAGAAATGACACTAATCTTTTTTCACAGTTTTATGCAATGGACAGAGACCTGATCTTGGGCATGGTGGGGGTGCAGGTTTTTCATATTCTCTACAAACAAAACCTAAAAATGGTTATAGTCGTGGTGTTAACCTATTTCTTTGTCTCTATTACTGTACTGGCCTTAAATATTGCAATGTGTAAACCTTTGTCTCTATTACTGTATTGGCCTTAAATATTGCGTATATTTGTAAATAGATACTCTGAAAAAGATTGTGATATTCCTGCTATCTAAGATTGTTTTATCAAAATCCAAGCAAATTTGGTATTTGTTTCTAATCAGATCAAGTGATAAACCTTTTTTTTTTCCTTCAACAAAAACTGACCCCTCATTTCATGTCCATTGACTGCAAATTATGCCTCATGTTCAACTCATTTCAGTATGATTATAAAATGTATGTTGGAAATTCAAAACTATGTGAAATCAGTAATTTTTATCCTATTCAAAGGATGTAAGTTGAGAGGAAAATATAGCATTCAGGGTGTTTCATTGGAATAACTAAGCTCTTTCATTGTAATATTCTGTTCATCATTTAATTACATTTTAATATTTAAAATGCTGCGATTCCATTTATAAATGGTTTCTATAACCCAAGGTACTATGGTTGAGATTTAATGACTAAATACATTTAATAATTCCTTATTATTTATATAATTTTTATACTTTGGAGATGTTATTATGGTTCCACTTTATGACAACTACAGTAAAGTGAATAGAAGTGACATTTACACCATTCTGTAGTCAAATAGGAATGCAGTAGATATTTAATTAAGAAATGTTTAATTGCTGTTAAAATGTGACTTAAAATGAGCAAATGTGGTTAGACAAATGGTGCTGCATCATTACCTTTTAGATAAAGACTATTGTAAATTATCCTTTTTCATTTAGCAAAAGGTTTTGAAAATAGAATATTTTACTTATATGAGAGGTTCACACAGACAATTAACATTTAATCTTGTGCAAATGATTCCATTGCTATCAATCTCAACTGACCTCAGACCATTTTCAGTACCTTCTCCAAAAACTGCTCAAATATTTGTGTTGCAGTCAGATTTTTTTTATCTTACTTTAAAAGAAGCATAATATTCTAAAGATATTGCTATTTCCTTCCTTGCCAGCAACAATAAACAAAAACCAATGCCGACAAAATGTTTCTTTTTAATGCATTTTCATATAACAGCTGACACAATCAAGTGATATTTTTTAATATTTTGTTAATGCCTTTTTTTTTTTTTTTTTTTTTTTAACTATTATTAATTTTTCTCCAGAATTTCAGATAGCTTAATTATTTGTTAGGAAGACAAAAATTTTCAGCAAAATTTGAAAATCTGCTTTTAGTCTTAGCCTATTTATTTATTTATTTTAATCAATTCGCCTCAACCAAAGAGTTAATGCTACTAAAATGCACATAAATGAATGTAATGGGTCCAAGTTCGAATTCCAGTTGGATCCATTACATTCACTTATATGCTAATACCCTTTGGAAATGTATGAATCCTCTTCTTCTCCCCCCCAGCTATGGGTAAATAACAGGACAGACTAGGTTATATAGCCTTAGGTGGCAACCTGTCTAGGAGAAAGAAAAACTCTGAATTTGAAACTGGCCTGGAGAGGGTTGGGCCCTGTCAGCCTATTAGCTCCTATTGATTATCATGAAGACAGTATTTTTTTCTTTTTTATTAGATGAAGTATTATTAGTCATTATAGTCATCCCATGTCAAATCAACAAAGGTCTAACCATCACTGACAGTTTTTTCAAATTTGGTACACCTATAGAGTTTAGGTCAAAAGATTCCCGAGACATGACCCTTTGACCTTTGCCAAAAAGGTGAATTTTGAAAAATAGTCACAAAGTTTAAATATCAATATCTCAGTTGTTTTTTTATCTGCAAAACTAAATTATATACTATTTTAAAGTACTTGGATAAATCTAAAAGGTGATCTATTTATCTTTTTGTTTAAAGGTCAAATAAGATAATTCCACTTTAACCTTTGACTATTCATTTCTCAAAATGTATCTTCAGTTTTTTTTTTTTTTTTAATTTGACAATAAATTTGTCTGCCTTATGGCAAGATATGAAATTTTGTGATACTTTTGATTGTGGACTGAGTTAGGTTTTTTTTTTTTTTTTAGAGTTGACAAATTCAAAATAGCAGATTTTGGTATTTGTCACTATATGTTAACATTTTTATATCTTCCAAGTCAAGTTGTATATCTTTAAAAAGTTCTTTGAATGCTGATTAATATTAACATAAGAATTCTTATCATAAAATCAACAGAATTGGTTAAATGTTGACCAATTTGGTGGAAGATAAAACAACCTTAATTTTTGGTTTTGTTTACATTTTTATTATGCAACAAAGATTTTTATATGAAAAAGTGACATAATGAAAATAATTATTTGAAAAAGTGTCATGAATTAGTGTTAAGATAGCATAAAATAATATGTAAATATGCAACAAATGATAATTTTTAGTTGCAACAAAAATTATGATCACACAAATTGTTCATCAAACAAGTCTACTATTTTTGATGGGATATCAACAAGTTTTATGCAATTTATTATGATTCAGAAAAATTGATATTAAAGATAAAAAAGTATATAGTAAAAAAAAATAAAATCCATTTATCTTCGTCACACACTCCATAGAAACTTGGGTTTTGTCGGCTGGTCCTGCTCATCTGTAAAACTTAAACTTAAAATACAGATTTTCTTTTAAAGCCCTCCTCACTGGTCCAATACTGTGTTCCTAAAAGTCTGTCCCAATTTGTTTTTGTCCCAAGAGGTATGCTCTTTATCTATTTCTGTTTTTGTATGTATACATAGGTATATAAAATTCTTCTTTGAACTCCCTCAGCTTTATATATGACTAAAGCCTCCTCCTGTTTTTTTTTTTTTTTTTTTTCTGGTAATCTGTTATATATCATCTGTACCTACCTTTTTGCATTTTTTAATCTATCAGTTTGGAAACTTTTATGACTGGTGTTGGCTCGTCAAAGAAATATGCAATTAAAAATGAGTAATAGCATTCAGTTCTATGGAAAGTTGTCACCTTTTTATGCACGCACAACTTGTAGCCTTTTGGCATACATATTGTTCTATGTATGATTTTTTAGGTATTTTTTTTTTCTTTCTTTCTCACCTGACTGGAAACACATTTTTGCTTTTGTGATTTTTTAAGACTTAATTGCTGTTTTCTCACTTTCACTGGCACTTTTTCTCGCCTCTTTTTTATATATATATATATATATATATATATATATATATCTCCTCCAAGCAATTATCTCACCTTGTTAAATGTAAACCCCGGGGCATAAAAAAATCACTCTCATCCAAACACATCTAGTTTTCTATAAAACCTCACTTGGTTAATTATTTTCTGCTCATCTATTAATATGTACAATACTTCCCTAAAATGTGTGTACAACATAAAGTTTACATTTTTATATTTATATTTTTTCCCTAAATTATTACTTGGACTTGATAAAACTTGTAAAACTTTCATAATCGTTTTCAAAGTGGATTATATCACACTGCTAATATTCAGGGACTTTAATTAGTAAGGAAAGAAAAAAAGGTAAAAAAGATAGCAAGGCTTCTCAGTCAGTTGGGATTTGAGAACCAAAAGAAGCAGTAGACAACTGAAAATTCCAATGACAGAAAATTGATAATTGACTCAAGACAGTATGGGCATTTCTCTACACAATGAATGCAATACGTATGATAACTGTTAGTCTTAAGGAAAAAAAGGGATAAAGGTTTTGTTATGTCGTATAGAATGATATACCAAAAGAACAGCTTTAAAGAAAAAATGCATGGTCAATTGTGAAATATCGGTGACATTGAATGTTCATTCACTGCTGTCAAATATGTGTGACAAATTGGTTTGTCATAAAAAAAAAATGTTTTTCTTTCAATCAATTCAAAATGGTCTGTTGGGGGGAAGGGACCAAGAACAGAAACTAGGTGTGGCATTTTTTTTTGTTTTTTTTTTTTCTGTGTGGTGAGGACCACAGAGTATAAACAAGAAAAACACCAACATGTTCAGAGAGAGAGCATGTCCAAAAGGGCTGTGGGTTAAACAATGGTATAGATATGA
The DNA here is from genome assembly GCA_903632075.3 of Acanthosepion pharaonis. Taxonomy (NCBI): domain Eukaryota; kingdom Metazoa; phylum Mollusca; class Cephalopoda; order Sepiida; family Sepiidae; genus Acanthosepion; species Acanthosepion pharaonis. The sequence goes on along the minus strand of CAHIKZ030003010.1, from coordinate 344,261 downwards.
GACTGAAGTTTCTTTACACTTTGATCACATAAGGGATGGATGCATGTTATGACCCCTACATCTATTTGAGATACATAGGAACAAATCCCCCACATATTTCTTGAAGGCCATAAAACCTTGCTATGAGAGGGTGGCAATATTATTGTCCCATTCACACACTGTAGCCAGATGACATCAAAATATGTATATCTGTCTATATTTCTGAGATTAGGTATTGTAACTATTTACATTGTTTGGACTGTTGTCATATTTATTATCATATTCACAATGTTTCATCAGTTGTATGTGCCAGCCTTCTTCAGATGATATGTTGAAATTTCAAACCAAACCCTTTATTTAGGATGGGGCTAGATTTTTTTTTTTTTTAGTTCCATGTGCTATGCCTTTTCTGGATATCTCAGTTTCAGTTAATTTCCATTAGTGATTCCAATATATATCTGAAAAAAGCTGGAGCTGCTGAAATGTTGTAAATATGACAAAGATGAGAACAACGATGTAAATAACTATGTATATGATGGTTTATTTTGAAATTTTTGAGATGACAAATTATTATGTGCTTCCATTTGGACTAGTATCCTTATCTTTGTTGTTATACTCACCTTTTGCTTGTTGTACCATGAGGCCTTCTTCAGGAGTCTTTTATACTTGATAACCTTTTGTAAAAGAAATGAACAAGCAACACAGATAAAAGCAGAGAGTATGAAATGATGCAAAATATGGAATAAGATAAATCTACTCTTGTAGATTCAATAAAGTATTTGGTTCAAAATTCCAAGTATGTTACAGAATACAACAGGCACCTGAATATGGCTGGTAGGTATAATAACAGCCAAGACAAATATAACTTGTCTGAATGGAAAAGGCATATAATGTTAATACCTGTACTTTGTATCAGACAAGATTTCATGTAGAAGTCAGAAAATTGACATTTTCTGAAGAGAAAAGCCATAATAGAAGTAAAGTTGATGTCAGTCTCATAAATAGATAAAATGAATACAAATCCATGTATAAAACTTTTTTCTTTTTGCTTATATAAATTAAGTGGAGAAAAAGTTAATTATTTTTAAAACTAGTGCAATATCATCCAAGAATTATGAGATTATTTATGTATTGAGTGTAATATTGGTACTCTGTAAAAAATGTTACCAACATATACATCAGTAAAACTGAATTAATGCCCAAAAGTTGCTGTCTCTTTTATTTGATATTAAACATTGATTTACACCAACACTGTTATTAATATTCCCATACACACTGTATTTTATGTATGTGGATGCTATTGTAGCAATATTAAATCTTCAGCATTCACATTACACATCTCTTTTTTATATATATATATATATATATATATATATATATATATATATATATATATATATATATATATATATATAGCCTTATGCTTGATTGACTGGTTTGTTTTTTCTTATCAACCTTTTGCTAATTATTTAAAACATTTTAAAATTATTTTTAAAAAAATTTCGATTGTAAAAATTTTTCTTTGGAGATACAGGCTTAGTAATGCCTGTCTTACTAATTAACCCATACTTGAGGGAGAGAAGGCGGGGGGTGGATTCATACATTTCCCAAGAGTATTTGGATGCAAATGGATATAATGAAGCCAATGCGAATTGGAGCTCAGCTCTTCAATTAACAATTCCAAGCCTTTATCCATTACACTACTTGCCAAGCTTACATTCAAACTTACAAATCCTGGTATTTCCAAGTGGTCACCCATCTAGATACTGGTCAGACTCTACATTGCTTAACTTTGGTGACCATACGGAAACCTGTGTTTCAACGTGGTTGTAAGACTTAAAATGATTTCATTACAAGGAATGAAAACCAAGACAAATAGCCAACTTACCTGTCATCCTTCGACAATGAATGTGTATATCCATTAGGTTCCAAATATGCTGGCAAATTGACATTGTAGTGATCGTTTGTCCACTCAAAATTTGTCATTGTGTCAACATCATTATCCTCATCTGAATCAGTCAGTTTGTCATTATTGATATCAGAAAAGTTGATATCCAAATCATTTTGCATTTCTTATACCCCCCCCCCTTCGGATTCTAGAATAACCTGTTCTTTCCTCTCCCAATAACATCAGTGATCAATGGAACTGGCTGAATCAGGATAAAATATCTTGAATGTAAAACGTAACCAACTAATTAGATTCCAAACAGCCCAACATCATCCACAAGATGCTATCTCAGGTTCCTCTGAAGAAGGCCGGAGAATAGACCAGCTAAAACACAGGAAGAAACAAAAATGAGGATTGTAAAAAGGAGGGGGGGAGAGAAAAGAGTCTTTAAATGTTACGCCTCATGTTTCTTCCAACATGTCTTACAGGAGAATTGTGTCCTTTATTGGGTTGGCCAAACTAACTGCTTGGCCAAGAGTTGTAGCTGGAAAAAAACAAAAAAAAAAGTACTGATGATAATTGAGGCACAATTGGTGCTTTGTATGTATTTGGTGTCTGCCCTTGGGCTCACAATGCTTACTGTGAAGATGATTACATCAGGCTTGGAGCTATATAGGTTGTTTAGGGGAGGTAGGAGGTGTGGCTGCTTTACCCAAATGCAATATAAAAAGGCAATGTTGATCTGGGTGGGGAATGGGGGAAATGGAGTTTGTCCAATGGTGAAGAAGATTTAAGTATAGGGAAGGTTAATGAGATTAGGAAGACACTGGGTGTCAGAGAGAAAGAATGAAAGGTTTTTTGGAAGGCAAAAAGAAATGCAACACACATGAACACAATCTTACTCAAATCGTGCACACACATGCATGCACACACACACACACACACACACACACACACACACACAAAGTGGGGGATGGGAATTGTTGCTGGAAGGAAATGAATATGCAAAAATCATCTCTGGCTTTCATTTTAGCTTAGCACTAATCTTATTTTGCCCAGGTATGAATTATTAATGTACTTTTCATTTGTATTTTTATCTTTTTTTTTTTTTTTTTTTTTTTTTTCTCTCAACATTATCATTTCAATTATTTATACTGTTGCTTTATTATTTTAAACTTTATTACGTCCTTATGCTATTAAAACATTTTTTAACTGCTGTTCACCCAATACAAGGCCTGAGAACTCCTCAAGTTAAAGTTACTGAATGCGGTTGAAAGTAGATAATGACTGACCCTTTCTTCTGACCAATGGAATGACAATGATTTGACCCTGTATATGTGGGGTATGGTGGGCTGTAAAACTATTTTGTTGATGTTACTATTATAACAGTAACATTAGTTTCACAGCTGATATTTTCCCAACATTATCACTTGTAGATTTTGATGCTCAGTGTTGGATTCTTTTAATGTGACAATTTCGCATCAATCAACAAAAAAAAAAAAAAGATTTCTAAAATGTCACCTCCAATTTTTATATAAAATGTCCAATTTACACAAATTGTTATATTTAAAATTTTAAAATATACAGTTTAGACAATAATATAAAGACCTTCTTTAATCACTTTCTAAACCAAATGTTGTGTTTTTTTTTTTTTTTGTTTTTTTTTTTAAATACATTTTGCTTTTGAGTTTTAGCACAAAATCTGCTTTGGTATTTAATGATCTATAAAGTGTAGATATGCCTTAAAACCAATCCAAAGTGATATTTTTTTTTTTTTTTTTTTAGTCCCTTGTTGTATAACGTACAATATACATACTTCTTCTCATTGCTATATTGTCAATAAAAAAATAAAACCCTAAAATTGTTCTTTGTAGGATCCAGTTGGATTATTGTACCTCCCACATATATCTCTGATATAATAGACATTAGCTAGATCAGGGGTCACCAAACTACAGTCTGCAATGTCAGTTCATCTGGCCTGCTGCCACCATGTGCCACAAATGAGTTAAAATATAATTATTTATATGAAATTATCAATAGATTGTAGTTAAACTTACTATGTAAAAAAAAAATTAAAATAAATGTAAGTAAAAATGCCAGAACTTGGCCAATCTGATTTTTGCATCTGACAGTAATATAAGTTTTAGGAACATTAGTGAACTGGAAGGAAGAAATTTCTCTAATTTTCAGTGTTTCAAAGAGTATTGCATTGGAATCACAAAAGATGTCAACCATGAGTTTCAGGAGAAGATTATTCATGATTTTATTTAGAAAGATTTTCAGATCTTGAGACAATTGAGAGTGACATTCTTGTGTTTCAAAATCCTTCTGATTGTAACCTTGATGTCATGCCAGTTGAACTACAGTTGGAACTCATTGATTTGTAAGCAAAGTGACTTGTTGAAAGAGAAGCACAGAAGGAAAACTTTTTGAATTTTATCGCTACTTACCTAATGATGAATTTTCAAAGTTGAAGAAATTTGCCTCTGATATGTTTGAAACAACATATGTTTGTGAGCAAATATTTTCAAAAATGTGAAGTATGTAAAGTCAGCACATTGAACAATGTTGACTGATGAACCAATTCTCTTGGTTGGATGCAGCAGTTCCAAAGCAAATATTGATTCTATCTTAAAAGGTAAATGCCAGTTTCACAATTCTCACTAAACTTTCTTTGCTGCTTAGTTTGCGAGATTTGGATATGTGCAAACTGGGTGTAATATAACTATTTTATTGCTAATGTCATCTTCTTTGATAACTTTTTGGTAAATAAATATTTTTGTCTTTATTTTTTTTTTTTTTTTTGTATTTAGTGTATTGTATTGAACAAAATGGTTATCTGGCCTGTGCTCTTTGAAAAGGAAGGTTTGGTGACCCCTGAACTAGATAAAACATTATTATCATTAATGTTTTACCATTATGTGGGAGGTATTTCTACCCACCCCTCTATATAAATACATCAAAAAGAAAATAGGATTTTGTTTCAGAGTTACTATCTATGTTTGTTTCTCTTAATTTATCAAGATGATGATGCTCAGCTTATGATTTTTATGGTAGTTAAGTAAATATATACATATACACATATATATATATATATATATATATATATATATATATATATATATGTGTGCACTGTAGGCAGAAGGATTGAACTGTAATAATCCTTATTTGATTGACTGAACTGATTTTTCAGTTCAATTGATATTTTTATGCAGACGTTAAATTCATTTTTATGCTATTTACATTGTTCGGACTGTTGTCCTCATCTTTATTGAATAGACATGAAACAATATGGGAACCAGTAATACAGAGTGCTAGAGAAAAACAAAAATTGTAATGTGAGATCTATTAAAAAAAAAAAATTCCAACATATATATCACATGAAGAAGTCCTAAGCATACAATGGCTGGAATGTCATTGAGAATAAAAAATGAAGTCCAAACGATGTAAATAGTAACACCTCATCTCAGAAGTTCATATAGACATTAAATTCCTTGTTGTAATCCAGGAAACTTAAATAGAAAGAAATTTTGTTAACTGTTTATTAAACTGGTAGATTTGACTCATTTTCAGTCAGATCTGTTTTTTTTTTCTTTCTTCATTTAATAAACAATTTTTTAAAAAATTTTTGCTTATAGAAGAACTTCAGATGAATCATTTATTGGTAACATGACAAATGTTGATATTTTCTCTTGCATTTCAGTATAACTTTGACTTCAGAGGAAAGGCATTTTGAATGTAAACATTTAGATACTTAATCAAGAATTAACAAACTACAAACATTGTTCATGGCTTTAGAGATAAATATTTTTTTTACTCCTTAAAATCTGTAGCCTAAATAATTTTGTTAGCATTATAATCAGCCAAGATTTGTTTTCTTTCATTTCATTTGGAATTGTAATTATTTATGATTGCATTTATTCATGCTTAGAAGATGTACATTTGACTGACATGCTTCAAATAACTTGCACCTTGCAGAACAGTGTTACAACTTAAATTATTGACCAGTTTCTTTTGTGCCATTGCTAACCATGTTCATGGGGGAGGACTGAAGCAAATACCTATTGTTATCAACAAGTGAATTGAATAGTGTGCACTTGTGTCCTATAGGCTAGCTCTCTACGCTGTGTGTCGGAATAACAAGAACCCTTCTCTTTAATATTCTGACAGCTGTAAACGATACTGCCATGCCTCCAAAGTTATTGATTTTTTGTTTTTACTTCTTTTTTGGTCTTTGAGCTGAAGCCGTTTTTGGATGGAATTGGTTGAGCAGAGAAAGATGGGAAATGATTTTCAACCCATTCTGTGACTACCATTCTGCCACTATTGCTTACACTGGAGTATGATAGAGAAAGGAGAAGGAGATGTGGACAATAGAAGCAAGTTGTGAATAATGGGTAGGGGTGGGCACTGGGGGTAAAAGGCTACTGCTGCTGCTGTCTCCTCTATTCCTACCATCTTATGGCAGGTATTTGTATTTATTCATATATTTAAAAATATTGGTTAATGCAAATAAGTGGTTGCTTCTTGGCTGGCCATAAAATACTTTTTAAAGAGTGTCTGCCTCCTCTATTTCCCTCTATTCCTCCATTTCTTCCTTGTACTCGGCGGACTTTTTTAATTTGTCACTGGAAATAAATTTTGAGATATTTAAAAATTTAAAGAAAATCTTCAAGTCATAACTTTGAAGGCCATGTTGAATCTAAAAATAAAGATTTTGCACAAAGCTTTGTGTAAAATTGCTCCAAATAATTTTCTTGTAGTAGTAGTAGTAAGACTAATTGGCCCTTATATGTATTTCAAATATATACAGTGTGTGGCAGAAATACCTCCCACATTAATAAAACATTAGCTAGATGAAGACCCCATTGCCACTAATGTCTTATGTGGGAAGGATTTCTGTCACATCCTGTATAGTGAAAAATGACTCTCTTCAATGTTCTAACCTGGCTATCAGGTTTACAAGGAAATAATAAAACTATGATTTGAAAATTTCAGAATTAATACAGCCATTTTCACGGATCAGTTGGTAGATTCAATTTGAGCCAATGTTTTGTGCTGTCAATAGAAAGTTACATCAACAGTTATATATTTTCTTTACTGTATGAACCCCCTCCCCCGATCATGTACATGTGCTGCCATTTTTACACACACACACACACACACACACACAATCTATCTTAATTATAATGTGAAACAAATAGTCGTTTATATATTAGTTTTATTTGATTTAACTGAAGAAGCTTGAATTTGAAGTATCTTTTGAAAATGGGGAAATATTTCTAAGAAAGTTTTGTAAAATGACATTGGATTATGTTGAAATTGTCAGTATCATTCTGGTATTTTTAAATTTAATTTTTTTTCTCTATATATGTTTTACTTAATGTAAAAACATTAATGAATTTGATATATAAAGTTTATTTATAGTATGTAGTCTAAAATACTAAATATATATAAGAAATGATTTTAAAATTGAGTAGAAAAATATCTTAATTTAACCAACCCTATTTTTATTTTTTATTTTTTTTTTTTAATAACCATGTTGATCAGCATGATGTTAGAAAAGTACAGATTATACTGAAGATCTCAAGTGGCTGTTGGGCCTGACGTCCAATGATTTAATTTTATTTATGAAATTTTAGAGGAATGGTTGTGATTGTTTGTTTTTTTTGGTTTTTTTTTTTGTTTTTCCTCTTTAATTGAAAATCACTTTTTGTTCGAACTCCATAAACTGAACTTGACTTTTATAACATCAAAATCTTTCAAATTCTGTCAATTAAAGAATAATTTGAAAAAAAATTGACTCTTCTGCCATTAGTTTTTGAGGGCTAATTTTGATCCGAAATTTTAAGTTAAATAAAGGTAACCCCTCCCCAATTATTTTATTTTTTTTTCCCCTGCTCTTTTCTGCAAGAGAAGTAAAAATGTGTTTAAATTTAGATAATTTAGCCATTTTGTTATTAAATATCCAAGCACAAATATCTTCATAGAATTCTATTTCATATTTGGGACAAGCTTTATACTCAAAACCCTTCCAACATTTCAATCACAAATTTCACTTAAGAAAAAAAAAGGTATTTAGTATTGCATTTCTATATTTTTATCAGGTGGACACAGACTATTCTGGCCACTGCTGCTAGAGAAGAAAGGAACATGGAATATGTATGGAAGGAGGGGAGGGAGAGATCTCTAGAGTAAAATGCATGTTATATCACTAGAGAGCCTAATTGTTGCCTCTTGTTATATAGAATTGACTTGGAATTAACTCACATAAAGTTACACATGTGAAATACGTAGAAAAAATAAAATTCACTCTTAATGTCACATGAAACCATTTTTCTAACCATGCAATTTATTCAAATTTGAAAATTGAAATAATAACTAAACAAAGGAGACTGTTAGAATTTGTTTGGATTCTGCATTGCATTTGGTGGTGCTTAGTTTGTTAGTGTGTGCATGCATGGATGCATGGACTGTATAATTATATTTATAATGAAATCATTTTTGTGTTCCTGTTGTCCAAGATCAGTTTATCTAATAATGTTAGAATATTATTGGCTTGGTATGTGTCTGTCTGGCTTGGTTGGCATTTTAGGCTTTTGAACATGGTACTATAGGTGTTATTTTTTTCACTAGTATTTCCTTCATCTTTTTCACTGTAACTACCAGATTTATAAAAGTTAACATTCTGTGAGATTTGAACTCCTATCTCTTTGGAAGCTTGCCCGCCTCTCTGAAGAAGTTGTCTTTCAGATTAGGCCAACAAAAGCAACTGAATATAGAAGCTGAACTCTAGACACATAGCCTTCATTATTTTCCTGGAATATTTGATATGCCACCATGGTTTATATACACTGGTAATAGTATTTGAATTTATTAGATGAAGCATTATTATGTTTTGACTAGTATTTCCATTATTCTATTTTGATTGCTTTTCAATAGAACTCTAATTGATTGCTTAATGTTGGCAAAATTCTTTGCTCCAAATAGCTGTGATAAAAGAAAAAAAAATAAGATAACTGAAGTTAAGATGAAAATGCTAGTCAAAGATTAATAATTGACAATATGAGTGATATGATTTCAGGACATGAGCATTCATGGCTTTCCACAATTCTCTATCCTTTATAGCTTTATTTCTTTACTGTCCCTCCCAGTCTCTCTTCTGCCACCCATTTACACAAGCTTTGTATGTAGTTTACTCACTGTTTTCCCTCTACCCTTCAGTGTCCTGTGGGTGTCAGGTTCTCTAAGTCTCCTTTCTTCATATGTCCCAGAAATTTCAACTCTCTTTTTCTAATATTAGATATTTCCTTTTTGTTTCCATTTTCTTTGAAACTTCAAATGATCGTATACTCTATCTAATAAGTAATATTACATCAGTGGAGTATATTTTCTTAGCTGAAGCCTTCTTGTTCGGTATTATATATTTGAAATGTTATTTGCCTAAATCTCACCCGGAATTTCTTTGTTTAATCCCTGACAATCCTCTTCTGAAAGCACAGAAGTCAGGTGCAACTTGGTTAAAAATCAAAAGATTTAAACATTAAGTAGCAGTACCCATAAAAATTTCAGTTTTCCTATTTTAATTTTCTGATGAAAGTTAATGATTGAATAAGCTGATGGTGAGTTCCACAACAATAAAATATCTGTAGAAATTCCCATATTGCATCATTAAATATTTAAGCATAACAATTTTAGCAAAATATTGCAATAATAATCATAAATATGAATGCTGGTTATTATTTTAAGTACCAATCAAATGAAAAGATTTGAAATTAACATTTTTGCCATTTCACTGAAACATGTTAAACACTCCTATCTTCTCTTCTTTCTTTCTTTTATTTTCTCACTGAAACCAAGTAGCATCTCTGATATGTCTTTTTCCATCATTCCAAGATGAAAATGGAATAGTCCATTACTTTTTAGGTGTTGGCAAGGCATAATGGTCATGCTAACTAAGGGAGGGACAAGCAGAATTGTGTTTTTCAGTTTGTGCATTAGAAGAGCACAATATTTTTGGGATTTCTCTTCAATCTCATATCCTTATATTTGTTGTTTTTATCATCACAATGTTTTAGCCAGTGTGTTTTCTGACCTTCTTCAGGAATGTTTTATCAGAAAGTTTTGAACAGAACCTTTTTATTTTACATAGAGGAATGTGTTTTTGCATTCCTTTGCTTTCTGTGAACTTTGAAGTTATTGTTCTAACATATTAACACAATTTGGTATTTAGCTACCTCTGGTTTTATAAGAAAAATTACCTAAATATTGGTTTGTAAGCAATTGTTTCAACTTGATGAGGATAAGAGATAAAATTTTTATTTTGTTTTTCCAGAATCCTTATGTTTTTGTTTGGTACAAGGAAATTAAGGAAGATTTTTGTACTCCCTTACTTCTGCCAAATGAAAAAAACAATGATCCTGGAAAAACTAAAAGAAAAAATTTCTTGAATCTTCCTTAGCTGCCATATTTAACAAATATATATATGTGTGTGTTTTACCTCTCATCACTTTTCCTCTGCATGTGTCTTCTTTATTAGGCCCCATTCCAATTTTTAGAGAGAAAAGCAAGAATACATTTGCTCTGTTAAAAAATTCAAATTGTAGGCCTTGTTTCTTTTGTTTTATGCACATTATTTAATGTATGTATAGTTTTAGTTTGATAGAATCAATTGAGTTATAGTGAAATAATTGTTGCCAAGCTTTTGTACTGTCATTTGATCAATAATTCAGAATCATACATGATTGAAAGGATAACATTTCCTTACAAACTTGGCATAAATCCTATGCATTAGCAAGGAAATATGTTTATAAAATACAAGTCTTATAAATACAATTGCATATTTTTAATAATGGAAAAGTTGAAATTTGAACAGCTTATACAAACTGCTACTTTGTGGTCAAGTATGCTGATGGGTGTGGTGGAAACTAAGAATTCCCCCAATGCTTTATCATCTTATCTGTATATGTAATAGGGTTTAATATCACACTTGAAACAATTGGTGTTACTACACTTCCTAATAGATATATGAAAGCGCTTCATATATTCCCTTCTGGCAAAAACGGTGAATTGTGGATATATATGCATATCAACAAAAAAATGAAAGTCCTTCTCAAAAATGATAATATTTATGAAAAAATAAATGAACAGAAGGTCATGAAAGAGAAACAAAGATTTAAACATGAAATTATTAAAAAAATAAAGACATTTCCTGATTAAAATTCATCAAACATCACCCAATGTGACCCATTCTATCAGGAATAGATAGTCTTCCTCTTCCCTAGCACACTAGCCAAAATTTTAATCCTACTACTTAGTTCCTTGCATATAAAAATCTCTTGTAGTGTTAGAAATAAGTTAAAAAAAATGACTAAAAAATCGCATATATGACAAGTTTAGATATAAAATCTTTATATACAAATATTCCCATAAAGAAATGACTAAATTTACTTTAAAAAAAAAAAAAAAAAACACCTATCAAAAATAAGAGTGCTGAAAATTGATCAGCAAAGAAGCCTCACCACAAGATCTAATGTTTCATTTTGTTCAGATTTCTTCTATTTCTTCTTTTCTTTTTTTCCAACTCACTTCCTTTTATTTATATATATATATATATATATATATATATATAACTTCATTCAAGCATGTTTGGTTGAATAATAGATTATTCAACCAAACATGCTTGATATATCTATTTTGGGCACCTTGGTGTGGTATAACAGTTAGCAAGCTTGTTCGATCCTTACTGGGTGCTCCATACTTCCGGCCTTGTGCCACATCTAAGCAGCGTTTAGAAAATTACTATATTATATCTATTTTAATACTCTCAAATTCACAGATCAATTTAAGTTACCTTCCTTACATATTAACATTAATTTTTAAATGGACTACAACAGAGGAAAAAAAAAAATAAATAAAAAAAATTTCACAACTTTCAGTAACATTAATTTGTGACATTTTTATGTTTATACATTCTTTTTATAGATATGAATATATGTGAGAGATTCATGAAAGATTGTAGTTTAAAAGCAGTAAAATCGACCTTGCTAATTGAACGATCCTCTGTGGATCAATCGGTTAAGGCATGTCAGGCTATATGACGATTCCGTATAGGATACATGTTCGATTCCTGTCAGAGGACGAATATTTTCTATGAAAATTTCTCAGACATTCAGGCTGGTAAATGTTATTAATACTGTTTATTATAAACAGAGCATTTACTTAAATATTTGTATCTATAAAAACGTATAAACATAAAAATGTCTTAAAATAATTGTCAGGCTTTGTCCATTTCATTAATTTTTGTCTTTATCAATTCACCTTAGAAGATGATCTTGGATGAGGTTGAAAGTACTTTGGGAAAATAAAAGGAATCAGAAAAATATGGCATCTTTCTTAATCTGTTTAATAACAACACTTAGAATTCGATCTGTGAATTTCAGAGGATTGAAATAAAAATAGACCTAATGTCTCTAGATTATTCAACCAAACATGCTTGAAATAAATATATGCATGCACATAGGATGCGATGGATAAATTGTCGTCGAATTAACTAAAAATGAAAATAAGGCCAAATCTCATTTTAACAGATATAGAATTTACCAAAATTATACAAAAATAGCTTGAAATACTAAAGAGTAAATTTATTCAATAACATCACTATTGGCTTCAACCACAGCCTCCTGATGACTTTGGAATCTCCTGCAACTCTTCTGTGCTGTCTCCTTGTTTAGGTTGGGGAATGCTGCCATAATCCTTGCCTTCAGTTCATCTTTGGTGCTACAAGGAGTTTTGGTGGTCTCTCACTCAACTGCACCTTTCACATAGTCAAGGATTGCAGTCTGGGGAGTGAGGTGGCTAGATGTAAGGGGTGATGTGGTTGCAGAAATTGTCTGACAGTTATGACTAGATTCTCCTGCTTGTGTGGCATGGTGCAGAGTCCTGTTGACAGACAGTATCTTCGAGCAGCCACCCTCTTGACCCAAGGCAGCACTACCTCCTCAAGGCACTTGATGTAGGCCTCCATGTTGAGTTTAGGCTCTGTGGGAAGATGAATGGAGGCATAATGTTGCAATCACTAGTGATCACTCCAAACACCTTTGTAATCACCATTAGACTCATCCAACTCTTTCCAAATTCTCTGCTCTCTCTTCAGGCTGACACCCAAACATTCTGAAATGTTTGTATTGGAACTTCGAGCACAAATGTCGAACAGTACAGCATGGTGTTTCCAATTTTCCAGCGGAGTAAATTGCATCATGGTGCTCTTTTTCTCGCATATGGTACCCTACTATACTGTGCAGTCAACAAAATCAAAAACAAACAGCACACATGTGCAAAATTAAAAATATAAAATAGCAACAATTTATCCATCGCACCATATATATATATATATATATATATAAAAATTGAAAAGCTTCATTTTTATATAAGAGGTTGTTGGGTGGGTAGTAGATTTTAAGATGCATCCTATAATTTCTCTTCCCTTCCCTAGTTTCCTTTTCAAACAAATTTTGATTTCCGCTGTCTGCCTGATGCAGATGCATGATTTCTTTAAGTGTTCACGTAGAAAATGTAAAATGAATTAATAAATGGGACATAAAGTAAATAGAAACAGTGAAATTGTTCCCAGTTCTGCTTGTCATTTCTTTCTATTACTGAATAAAAGATAATTTCAATGTCTTTCTTTCTTTTTATTGTTGCTTTGACTGTGTTTGAGCTGAAAGGCTTCTTGACACAAAAAGGTGATATTGGTTGGCAGTGATTGTTTCTGAAAGAGCAAAAACACATTTCAAAAACCAGACCTGCTTTCAATGGGACACTTTTTGTATGGAATTCACCTATTATCAATACTTTTCCTGTAAAATAAAATATGAAAAAGAAACCGATTAGTTGCAAATACATCAACTGATATCTTGTCTTCTCTCTCTCTCTCTCCCTCCTGCGTCCTAAGCATTTCAGTAATGGCATCAATCAGTAGCACTACAAATTCTTTCAACATCAAAATTCTCACTCACTCTATTTTTTTAAAATTTGCCCCCTACTGTTTATAAATTTAAATGACTAATATTTCACTTTTTGTAAAGTTCATCTTAATCCATCTCACATTTATACTAGTTGCAATATCCCACTGTGAATCCAGAGAATCTAAAGAAGATTAAAGTAATACTTAAAGAAAGAAAAAAAAAAAGGCCAATACCCTTAAACATCCTAAGATGATTCTATTTAATTATATCCTCTTTGAAGTTTTGTTTAGTGTGATTTTTTTTTTTTTTTTTTTTTGGCTTATGGCCATATCATGTTGAAATACCAGTTCTCATGTAATCACTGAAGTTAAGCAATATCGACAGCTTGGTAATACCAGGTGATTTAAACTTGGATGTGTAGGTGGTGTAATCGGTAATGGCTTGGAAATGGAAATTGGCGAGCCAAGTTCTAATTCTCGTTAAATATGTAATATTCACTTATGCACAAATACCTTTGGGGAAAGGTATGAATCCACCTTTTCTCCTTACAGCTATGGGTTAATTAGTAAGACTTACATCAGTTAATTGTTAGTTTCAAAAAATTATTACAATCTAAAATATTTTCTGATTTTAAATAACTTGCAAAAGGTTGATAAGACATAAACAATCAATTTTTTTTTTCTTCTTTTCAGTCATCATGGGAGATATCAAGCAATTTTTGTATGCTTGGTGTGGTAAACAGAAACTTACTCCAATTTATGAGTTCAGCTCTGCCGGACCTAAGCACCGACCTCGCTTCAAATGTGAGGTAAGAACCAACCTTTTTCCTCTTTTTAAATAAACCTTTCAATTTGTATTTCTTACTCTAATTGATAAATTAAGCTTTTAATCCATTCTATCTGGATGAAACATGTGGGGAACATTTTTGTACATATTACACTGTCATGACTTCGCCTGATTTAGAATAATTCTTTGATGAGGTCCAAGGTAAGAAGGTCATTTTAGTTTTGATTGCTGTAAATATATGTCAGGATAAAGGTTTAATTGTTTGAAAGACATCTTCAAATGCTATTTCTCTAGAACATTGGAATGTATTGATATCTAATTTTACCATCATTGAAAAAGTATTTTGGATGGAACAAGATAAAACTCAGAGGGTCTTGTTCAATTTCTAAAGGATATCGGAAATATTTTCCTGTAATAAATTCAGTCATTAAAAAGAAAAAATATATATATATATATATTCTTCTTCCCTTATGATTGCTCCTGATTGCCTCTTCACTGGAAAGTTGGGTCATTTAAATAAATAAATAAGAATTAAATCTCATTATAAATTTGGGTAATAAAGTCCGCCCTCTTTAATCTGGCACTCTTGGAACCTGGGTACAACCAGACCACAGAGAATGCCAGATGACAGAAACCACACTTTTTTTTTTTTTTTTTTTAATTTAAAAACCCTATGTAAACATAATCTTGTCAGCTAATTTTAGCTATATATTTGTGTTATCAAAGCTTAAAGCAGGAAACAAAACAATCATTAATGTTTCGAAACAAGGTTTTATTGTTTCATGTAATACAAAACTATAAAAAAAAAGAAAATCCAAGAAAGACTAAAACTCAAAAATATATACTTACTATCCTGAATATGCAGGTGTATATATAAGTGAGCAAGACTGTATCTGCTGTAACATTGCCATTGTAGCTGCTCAACAATATATATATATATATATATATATATATATATATATATACACACACACACACACTACAAATCACTGGTAGTCTCCATTCTCCTATATGGATATGAAATGTGGACACTGTTGGCAGAAACAGAGAGAAGGATCCAAGCGTTTGAGAACAAATGCATGAGAAAACTCTTTGGCATCTTCTATTGGGAACATAAAACCAATGAGTTTGTGTAGAATAGAGTAAAAAGTTTTGTGAACCACCAGGGACCTCTTCTCGCCACTGTCAAATGGACAAAAATGGTGTGGTTTGGACACACTGCAAAGCACAACAGCCTGTGCAAGACCATCATGCAAGTCACCATTGAAGGTGGACGTAAGAGAGGATGTCGATGTAAAAACTGGTTGGACAATGTCGAACAATAGACAGGGATGACTACACTAGGATTGCTGATGGTTGCTGTTGATAGACTGTTGTGGAAGAGATTTAGTATGGCTTCTGCATTTGGATCCCGCCCTACAATTACAAAAGTTGAGGGGATGATGATATATATATTAGTCCAACCTCTTTAATCTGGCACCCCCTTGGGATCAGGCCACTGCTGGACCACAGAAATCACCCCTAAAACAAACTCTGTGTAAAAGTACTGTCCAGCTTATTCCACATATCTAGTGGTGTGTTATCAAAGGTAGAAGATAGCTTAAGGCAGGAAACGAAACGACCATTAATTCTTGCAAACAATATTTTTATTGTTTCCTGCAATAATATAAAGGCTAAAAAAAA
This sequence comes from Acanthosepion pharaonis, assembly GCA_903632075.3. Taxonomy (NCBI): domain Eukaryota; kingdom Metazoa; phylum Mollusca; class Cephalopoda; order Sepiida; family Sepiidae; genus Acanthosepion; species Acanthosepion pharaonis. Next base: position 327,959 of record CAHIKZ030003010.1, on the reverse strand, counting down.
TAAAAAATGCCTAAAACCCCCAAAATAAGACATATTTACTATCCAGAATGGATAAATATGCAGGTATATAAAAGAAATGAGCAAGTTTGTATCTGCTGTTATTGGCTGCTGCAGAAAGTTGTAAACATGTGATGATACTCTTGCAACTGCTCAACAGACTAATGTCAACTGATAAAATGTGCTGGGCCATTAGAGTTGCTGGGCCATGGAGTTCCAGATTAAACAGGCCAGACTGTATTATCTTTTTTAAGTAGTTCTTCTTTTGATTTGATTTTTAGCAACATCGATCATTTTATATTGTACTATCATTAAACAGGCCGCACAAATCAAAAATGAAAAATAAACTTCAGTGAGATTTGAACTCACATTCCCTCATATCCTTTGGAGTCTAAACTGCATGGTTAAAAGTTAGGCGATGAAAATATGATTTGTGTCTGCTGATTAATTTGTTTTTTTTTTTTGTTTTTTTTTTTTGTAATTTATTTATGTTAGACTGCAAATAATTATAGAAATTCCTGATTTTTGTTTTAATATCTGTAGAAATGATCAGAGTTTTAGGAAGTAAAAAAAATGAAAAGCAAAACTATTTGGTTGCTTGGGAATACCAGGTGCTCTAAGCTTGTGTGTGGGGGTGGTGTAATAGATAATGATAATTCAAGTTGGGTTCATTATATTTACTCATGTGCAAATACCTTTGGAAAAGGTATGGCTACACCTCTTCTTTCCCACCCAGCTATGGGTTAATTAGTAAGACTTGTATCACTAAATCATTATTATCTCAAAAAAATTTTTTTTAGAATCTGAAAATAATTTCTGACTTTAAATAACCTGCAAAGGGTTGATAAGCCATAAAAAACCAATCAAAAAGAACAATCTTAACAGTATTTCATTAGATATTTTCACATAAGTTAAGATTTTTCTTGGATTGTAATAAATTCAATAATGACTTGTTTTATTTATTTGCAAAATTATATATCTTGTTTTTCAGTTTGTAAGCAAAAACAAAAGAATTAAATTATTTGCCTCATTCTTGTATTCATTCACTAAAGCTCCAACTGTGAGGGTGATAAATATATTTATACACTTATTCTGTCATCATTTGTGTTGTTAATTCTGTTGGGGTAGCAAAAAGATAATCTTATTTTCTGTTTGTCAGCAAAGGAAAAAAAAATATTCACCATAAACATTGTGTTCATGTGTTTTGCAAGCAGATCACAAAAAAAGTTACCTACCTAAAATAAGATAGTAATTCGTAATCATAATTTACAAATAATAATGGTTGTCCTATAGTAGTTGTTAAATTTAGTGTACGAAATATAGGTGCAAATATAAGAATTATTATGAGACGACTTTCAGCCTTCTCCTGCATTTGGAAGTATTTTTCCCCTTTTACTCTTTGAAATCATTCTACTTTTGAATATCAAAGATTCTTCAAGGGAAATCTACAAATAAGTTTTAAAAGAATCCTGCTGCATGTACAGAACAGATAAATATCAATGAATATTTTTTTATGGTGTATGTGCAAAGATGCTAACAACTTTTTATTTTTAGTTTTCATAGGTTTTTATATTTTCTTTTTCTTCACTGAAAATACACTCATGGCTGGTTTTGCTTGTACACGTTAACCTCCATTGAAGATTCTTGGGAAAGATATAACCCTCACTAGCTATGGGTTAAATAGTAGGAATTGTATCTGGTAAAATGATTGCTATTCTCTAAAAATTACCACCATATTCACTAACAAACAAATTATTCTTACAATCTAAAATATGATTCACCTTTAAGTGATCCATTAAGGGCTGCAAAAAACAAAGACAAAATAAACAAATGAATGAATCAATTCCACTGGTATTATTTTGACTTTGTTTCGAATTTTCTTTACACACACACTAAAGAAAAACCTATGTTGGTGTGACCAACAGATAACTCGCCAGAGGACCTAAGACCAGGAAAAAAACAAACCCTAGCAAGGAAAGGAAAAAGAATGAAAGGCCTTGTAGTAAAGAAAAGAAAAAACTGTCAACTTATAGTAGTAACTGCAATAGATTTCTTCTGTTTCTCGACCGCGACACTTGTAGCCAAATCGCAGTTCAAACGATAGCCCGACGTAACAGTCCAACAAGCAAAAGTAGAAACAACAAAATGGGGTCACACATCCAACCTTCACTTCTCACGAGCAAATAACACGTGTTCAGATCACCAGCTCAGAAAATCTTCTGCCTTTATAAGTGAAAAACGACTTTGGTTTATCAAGGGATTTTTCTGATTGATCACGCCATTCAAGCGAGGGGAGAACATTAGCATAGATTCTAGTCATTGAAGTAGATTTTTGCTAACTACTTTTTGTAATTTTTCTTTGGCAGATCGCACACAGAACACAAACTTTTTTTGGGGTAAATGATTATCTCTTTCACTACATGCCCCACTGTCACATAAGTGACACTCAGGGGCGGGCCTCTTTATTCTTGAGCTTCTCCGGAGTGGGGTGACTGTTGGAGGGGATTGTGTGGTATGTTCTGAAGACTCGTCTTCTGAGGGTTCTTCTGATCTGACAACTTCAGACATAGTCTTCACCATCTGATGAATGTTCTGAAGACTCGTCTTCTGAGGGTTCTTCTGATCTGACAACTTCAGGCATAGTCTTCACCATCTGATGAATGTTCTGAAGACTAGGTCTTCTGAGGGTTCTTCTGATCTGACAACTTCAGGCATAGTCTTCACCATCTGATGAATGTTCTGAAGACTCGTCTTCTGAGGGTTCTTCTGATCTGACAACTTCAGGCATAGTCTTCACCATCTGATGAATGTTCTGAAGACTCGTCTTCTGAGGGTTCTTCTGATCTGACAACTTCAGGCATAGTCTTCACCATGTGATGAATGTTCTGAAGACTCGTCTTCTGAGGGTTCTTCTGATCTGACAACTTCAGGCATAGTCTTCACCATCTGATGAATGTTCTGAAGACTCGTCTTCTGAGGATTCTTCTGATCTGACAACTTCAGGCATAGTCTTCACCATCTGATGAATGTTCTGAAGACTTCGCATCTTCTGAGGGTCTTCTGGGTTCTTCTGATCTGACAACTTCAGGCATAGTCTTCACCATCTGATGAATGTTCTGAAGACTAGTCTTCTGAGGGTTCTTCTGATCTGACAACTTCAGGCATAGTCTTCACCATGTGATGAATGTTCTGAAGACTAAAAGTCTTCTGAGGGTTCTTCTGATCTGACAACTTCAGGCATAGTCTTCACCATGTGATGAATGTTCTGAAGACTACGTCTTCTGAGGGTTCTTCTGATCTGACAACTTCAGACATAGTCTTCACCATCTGATGAATGTTCTGAAGACTTCGTCTTCTGAGGGTTCTTCTGATCTGACAACTTCAGGCATAGTCTTCACCATCTGATGAATGTTCTGAAGACTCGTCTTCTGAGGGTTCTTCTGATCTGACAACTTCAGGCATAGTCTTCACCATCTGATGAATGTTCTGAAGACTCGTCTTCTGAGGATTCTTCCAATCTGACAACCTTATGCACAGTCTTCGCCATCTGAAGAGGTGCTAGCCCTACCTCCGATGGTTTTTATTTGTTCACTTCCTGAGCACTCACTGCTAGTGTCACTTGTTGAAGTATCTGAACCTACATAGCAATGCAAGTCCTTTACGTGTCTTGGTATTCCATCAACCAGCTCAGAGTGCGAGTTACTTATTCTAGTGACATGCCCCACCCGGTACTGAGTTGTACACCAGCTATTTGGAGCCTTCACCCACATGTGATCGCCCAGGTCATATGGCGTTTGTTCTTTTATCTGTTCATTTGAATGTGTCGCGTCAATGCCTCTTAGCTGTGCTTTGTACTGGTAAATCATGTTGGCTGGCGCAGTTGAGGGTGATACATTACTGTCTTTAGGGGTAACGTTGTGCCAATACACCGCCTCCATTATGGAATACTGCTTCCTGGCAGCAATTCTCTTGATGCTTCGATGGCATCACTCGATTATGCCATTTCCTGATGGGACATGTGCGCAGCAAAATCTGAGGTGTACTCTTCACGAATCAAAAAAATCTTTAAATAGTCCACTGCGGAATGCAGTGTCGTTGTCAGTGAGGAGTTCTGTTGGAGGTCCACGTTCAAAGAACAATGTCTGCAGGTGGTCAATCACGCTTGTGGAATCCTGTTGATGCAGACGTCGCCAAATTGTGAACCGGGTTGGGCCACAGTCAATCAGGGTTAGATAGTGAGTTCCATTATGATGGCTGATGTCCATTACAACATAATGGAACTCACTATCTAACATGACATCCCCATCCCCATCACTAGCGATCACTCCAAATACCTTCGTAATCACCATTAGACTCATCCAACTCTTCCCAAATCCTCTGCTCTGTCTTCAGGTTGACACCCAAACACTCTGAAATATTTATATTGGAGCTTCCGGCACGAATGCCAACCAGTACAGCATGCTGTTTCCAATTTTCTGGTGGTGTGAATTGCATCATGGTGCTCTTTTTTTCCCAGTTGCTGCCCAACTGACTCTACTATAGTGTGCAGTCGACAAAAACAAACAATGCACATGCATGATATTAAAAATATAAAATTGCGACAATTTACCCATCGCGCCCTGTATTCTACACAACTGCATGAGATGTTATACAAATCAAAATCTATCTTGATGAGGCATCAATCTTATTGGAAACCCCTCTTACTTAGGGTAGATTCACTGTGCACTTTAGTATTTTCAAAGTTTACCCTTCTGTTAATATATCTTGTTACAATCAAAGGATATGTTTTTCTTTCTTTCTTTCTTTTTTTTTTTTGCAGTGAGTCTTTAGGATGCAAATAAAAAAATATACCCCACTCTGTCATTTCTTCCTAAAAAGGGAAGAAAAAGATTCAGTGTGTAAATATTCCTACCTTGTTTATCTTGTTTCTATTTTTTATCAGGGTAATTAAAATTCAAAAGGTTGAGTTCATAAATATATGGGTGAAAATCTGTTTGGCACTGTATGACCCCCACATATAAAACACAATGTACTAATATATATATATATATATATATATATATATTCCTTATTAAAAATGTCTCTGGTTTTATTTTGTACATTAAACTTTTTATTAATAAAATTACATTTTAAACTTCATTCTTTAGAGTTTCTTTTCTCTGCTGCCGACAACAAACACTTTTTTGTTAATATTTGTGTGTGTGTGTGAGAGAGAGAGAGACATTCTCACTCACACACACTCAGTGTTGTAATTATGTTAAAGATTACAAACCTTTAATTTCAAAAGCCTCAACCTGTATATGTAGATTACTTCCTTTTTAGTAGTTTAATTAAACTATGTAAACTGTAAATGGCTACAAAATATAAGAGTTAATTTGAAAGAGCCAAAGTTCTTATTGTTTTGTCATGTGACAAGAGACAACCTGATAAACAATCTAAAAAGACTTGATTATTACTTACAGCAACTGGATAGGTTCCAGTGTTGAAAACGAGAACTTTATTCATTAGACGTGAAGGATCATCCTCTTTTAGCTCAGTCAAATAGAAGACGACTCTTTAAAAAGTAAAACCATATTTCTACAAAGATCCACTTGAGAAATTGTTTTCTCTTTTGATTGATTCCTTTTTAAATTATCATTTTTTGAAGATGAAATATCATTCTTTTTGGTCACTGCATAAATCCTGAAACTCTTAGAACTTGAGTAGCTTCTGGTGCCCAAGAAAGGATGCATCAATATGGCCTGTCAGCTGGTCATTGTACAATGTTTCTCGACAATCTATAGCCTATTGTTCCCTGTTATAGCTCAATCCCTGTTAACCAACCTTTTCATTAGGAATGGATGTGTGGTACTGGACAATAGAAACTTGCACTACCTACTGGTGTTATTTCAAACTAGAAATCATTGTGTTGTCAAAAATAAACTCATACTAAAAGAAACAATTATAAACAGGCACACATTCTAGTGGCTATTTATTTATTTGTATTTAGTTGATATGACTGCTGCTTTCTTTTTGAGGGAGAAGGATGAATGACTCTGGATGATAAAAATATCTACTAATGCTGATAAAATAGAGGAAACTGTCATGGTGTCTATCTTTCGTATGGACAGCAATGAAATAGATTGAAATCTGTTTTATGGGAATAATTTTTTCTTTAATCAAATCCAGTGTTTGATTAGTGATTTCTTTTCCACATTGATTAGTTTGGACCATAGATGTAATTTATTAGTCATACCATCCTAAATATGGTGGTAGACATGGGTAGAAAAAAATATTTAGTTCTCATGTATAAGATGTACCTGTTAACTTTTAGGCTAAAAAAAATCTGGGTTGAAAGTGCATATTATACACATTATTACAATCCATTGTAGATTTCCCTGTGTTGTTATTTTTCTTTCTTTTTTTTCTTCTTTAAAATACCATATTTTTTGGAGGATTGTGAAGTGCAGTTTGGTTAAACATGAATACTAATTTCTAACATTTACTATACAAATTGACAGTCTTTTGTATCTAAGTTGCTTTTCCTTTCTTAAAAATCAGTTCTGTTTTGGTATTAGCTTTTAAAATTGTTGTTGTTGATGATGATGATGATACTGTTACTATTATTACTACTACTACTAATAATAATAATCTGTAATTCAATTATGTTGCTTTTTTTTTTTTTTTTTTTTTTTTTTTTTTTTAAATCCTTCCAAGTAATTACCTTTTTGCATTTTGTGTTGTTTTTATGGAATATCTAAAATGAAAACTTGAAATCACATTTGGGGAATTTGTTTTAATTAAATAAGTGAAAGAGTTTAAAAAAGAAAAAAAAACATGTTGAGATTGATTAAAACTTTTTATGATTTCCCAAATTTTATCTGCAGAGACAAAAGAGAGGATTAAATTGCTTTAAAAAGAGAAGAAACAGAAAAACACTTGAAAGACTATTTTTCTTTTTTTCCTCTTCTGGCAACATTGCATAGCATTCTTGAAAGAAAGGATAAGTGTTCATTTTTTTATTTATTTTTTTTTTTAAATTCTTTTATTAATGACTTGAGTAGATATTTTTTCAAATTGCTTTTAACATTGTCAGTTGAAGATTTAAAAAAAAAAGGACAAAAAAAAAAAAAAAAAAAAAAACTTTTTTTTTTTTTTTTTAAACCTTAAGTAAGTTTTTAACAGATATACACAGTGCATTTTTGGAGTCTAAGATACAAACATATTCAGATGTTTTCCTTTTAAACTGAAGGAAATCTGTTTTAAACATTCCTTTAATACTCTTGGAAAAAACAAACCTTTCCCCATCTATGAGTTAAATACCAAAGCAAACTGGGGTGTATTGCTTTGGGTGGCAGATGGACTTGGAGAAGGAAAACTCTGAATTAACTGTTTTGTGGATATTTCGAGAAAAAGAGAAAATTAAGGAGTAAACCCTACACAAATTCAGTTTAGAGCCCCAAAAGAGGATGGATGGTGTATAATGTATCACCTTTCTGCAACCTCAGCTTGTATGTTGGTACCAAACTGGTTTATCTTTTCCTTTGGACTCTACTGGAAATGCTGAGAGGGTGATCTTAATCTATGAGCAACCTTGTATCTCCTTAGATCCTGAACGGGCATTTAACACTGTGCTGTCTCATTTGTTATGATAAACGGAGGTCAATGCCAGCACAATAAAAAAACAAATATAATAAAGCCTTATGGCAGTGGCTCCCAAATGGTGTGGCGGAAGAGGATAGCAGGTAAAGCAGAAGGATTGAAAGACAAAGATTTAGAAACACTTTAAAAAAAATTCATATGCCAAAAATAAATAGGATTTCAAAATTTAAAATATTATGGATTACTTGTAATTGTATGCATGAGTTCCAGTATAAATAGTTATAAATAATTATTGACCAGTTTTATCGTTGTGATATTTTTGCATTATATCAAGTCGGCAAATTGGAGGAGAGAGAGTTATCAGTGACAAGGTTCTGAGTTTGAATCTGCGGTTATCTTCCTTTAACCCTCCCTCTGTTTCTTTTTAAATGTACTTTTTATCACAAAATTTGGTAAGGCATGAACAAATTTTAATTCCGAAAAATGTGACCCAGAGAAAATAGTTTGGGAACCACTGTCAATTTTGCACAGTTCTTCCTTGTTGCAGTTCTGCAACTAGTGAATAAAGTTTTGGTTTATAAAATAATCTGATGTTTCTTCTGATGGCTCTAAAACACTAAAACCATCTGACCTTGTTTTCAGAACTTTATACTTTATCTTCAAAACTAAAAATACTCTCTATGAAAAGATTCTTGTAAAGATTATGCAAATGTTTGTTTTTTTATAATAAATGTTTTCATTGTGAAGATACAGTATTATTGTTAGTTTTTGTTTTTTATTTTTAATCTTGTCATGAAAAGTTGATTTGTGCTATCATAAGTTTTCTTTATTCTTTTCTTAAGACATTTTCTTTTTAGTAGAAAATTTGGATTAAAAAAATTAAGAGTTACTCTTTAATGTGTTTTTTCTCCATCTTCAAATAAATGTAAAATGCTGAATCAATGTTTGATTTTATATTTAAAGTCTGTGTTTGCACAATTTTGATTTCTTTTATTCTATTCACACAAAAAGACTTTCTTTTTTTTTTTTTTTTTTTTTAAATTAATGATTATAAAGAAACCATTGTTTTGATTTGGCTTTTTTAATAATTTCATGCAGTTTTTAAAGACTAGAATTAAAAGCAGTATATAAAAATGTTTGAATTAGAAATTTATTTTTTTATCATAAACCAAACTCTTTTCATGATTATACTGAAAAATAAGTATAAGATGAATTAAATATTTAATAAAAAAAAAACTATTCCAAACATTTTTTTTTTATTGTAGATTATAAGGTCGAAATAATAATACTTGTAATAATTAATCATTCCCTCTGCTTTGCTGATTGATTTTGTTTTCAATGATTATACAACAGTGTTTCAAGGGCTAATGCTGCATGCCCTTCTCTCTCTCTCTCACTTATCATTTCATCCAAATTGTACATTTTTCAATTTATGGTAGGCAAACCTCAGATGTTCTTCAAAATTTTTATAAAATTGGAAAATTTATACAAAATTTATATTCCCTGCATTTTTTTCAACTTCACTGTGTAATAGGTTTCCAATTATTTAAAATTGACTCTTAAAATGTTTTAAATGCAAATCTAATTTGAAATGCAAATAAGTTTGGTTTTTGTTGTATAATTTATTTGATTAAAATTATAAGTCTTGTTTTTAAATTTATTAATTGGTTCCTCAGTTTTTATTTTCACTATTTAGATTGTTGAGACTATTGTCCTCATCATCATGGGTAGCACTCTCATTGTCCCATTCACACACTGTAGCCAGATGACCCCCAAACTATGTATATCTCTCTATATTTCTGAGATTAGGTATTGTAACTGTTTACATTGTCTAGACTGTTGTCCTCATCTTTATTGTCATATTCACAACATTTCGACTGTTGTATGCCCCACCCTTCTTCAGGTGAGACATGTTGAAATTTTGACTCAAACCCTTTATTTCGTTCTTGTTGAAGTTCTATTTCTAAATTCAGTACATTCCGTTTTCTTTTTTACTGAGATAGAGTGGCCTGTTTGTCTTTTCTTTTTTTTTAAACCCTTCATCCTTCCTGATAATGAAGTATAAAATCTGTTTCTTTCAAATGTCATCCTGAAAACAGAGCCTCTTACTGTGATGATTATACAAAATAGTTTCCATTGAAAATCCGACACCTTAAAATCTGTTAATGTACAGACTTCTCTTTTGTTTCACATTCAAGCTTTGTGTTATTAAATTGATGACTCTGTGGATTTCTGCTCCCATTGTCCATACCAAAATGATGTTCCTTCATATTACATGGTTAAGGAGTGGCCTTAACAAGTCTGGTGCTGTCTCTTGAAAATGGTGCCAAGTCTAGCTAGCATACAGCATTGATAATTCATGAAAACATTGAGACTGTCAAGCAAATGGATTGGGTAGGTGAAGATTGTTGCTTTATTAGATAAATAATACTCTAGGGATGAGTTGTGGCTCACTAGAAATTGTTTGCCATGAATGTTTGAATGCACAGAAAGATCTGTGCTTGTGAGTGATACTCAAATACTGTTGGCTTTGTGGAGAGAGATTTTGACCAAAGGAATTGTTATTCTGTAATTATTATTTTTTTTATTACAGGGTAAAACATGAATTAGCATTTCGTTGCCAAGAAAAGTGTTTCTAAGCAAATATTAAATTAGCTCTCACTTCACAACCACATTTCTCTTGTTCTCTACTGATTGCATTGAGTCACTATTGTGAGTAATTCTTGACTCTGTCTTCATGTTACAAGGTGTAAAAAGCAGAGGAATTCTTTTCCATCTCTGTTGAAAGTTATTAAATCTTATGACCAAATGCAATCAACAGATTTCATGGTTATACATAGAGAGAGAGAAAAGTTCCTTTATTTCAGCATTATCTTATGATCAGTTTAGTCAACCCCAATAGAATGTTGAAATTTAATTTCAAGACATTAACTGTGTCAATTTGAGAAAAAAAAATCTATTTCCCATAGAATATCAAAATCTAGAAAAATAGGTTTTGTGAAATTTTTACTGTTTCAAGGAAAAAAAATGACTTTGGAATTTTATTTTTATTTTAATCTTTGAATTATTAATTTGACTTGACATCCTAAGCTTTTTAACAGTTCTCTTTGTTTAATATTACTGTTCAGAACTTAGATGGATATAAAAAAAAAAACAATGGTTAATGATGTTACTGAGGTACAAGTTGAATATTAAGAAATGATTTGGAAGGCAAATGAAGATTTTCATTCAAGAGAGAAAAGGGCTAATATCTAGGCCAAGTTGATTGTATCTGTTTTCAGGGAAATCAATTTTTGAATTCACTTGTGTCAATGGAATACAACCAGTTTTTCAGACTTGCTTTATTATGAATATTTATGAAATACAAATAATCAAATAAAAACCTAACCATTTCACTAATGTAATTTAGAGACAAAGACTACACAGGCAAAATTTGCATACAGAAAGGATTGTTTTTTTTGTGTGTGTGATTATCCACAATACTGTAACAATGAATATTTTCTGAAATAAATCATTATTCTATCAGTTATTTGCACCAGTGTCATAATTGTGTTCTTCATCACAAATTATATGAATGTACATCACTGAATGAATCATTTGTCATAATCAATAAAACTAATAAACAAAGCATTTTTAAACTTTTTCAAAATTCCATGCCTCTATTTAAATGAAGAGAAAACAAGAGGATTCTTCCTTTCTTTTTTTTTTTTTTTTTTCCCTTCAATTTTGAATCCTGTGCCATTTGAAGCTATATAATAAATAGTTTAACACTTTTTTTTTATCTTGAAATAGATAAAATAAGTTTCTTATTGGGCATTTCTTTCATAAAATTTTTTTATTTTGAGGATGATGAATATTTTTTTAAACCAAGCTCACGAATAATTATATTGGACATACTACTCTGACCCTAGCTCAATTAGGATCCATTTAATCACACACACAAACCTACCAAACGTATTCCACCACATACTTCTAAAAAAAAAAAAAATACAAGGACAATAGCCACATTCACATGCAAAAAAGACTAAAAATAATGGAAGCACTAATAATAAAAAAAGAAAAAAAACCAACATTCAGTAACATCAAGTATGAACATGGCCCCAATGTGCTGACCATGTTAGGAAAATAAAATATTCCTATAACTCTAGATACATAAGAAAATTCATTCAGTTAAAAAATAAAAACCATTCTTGATAATGGTTAAAAGAATAATTGAAAGCACTCTGATATGCAGAACATTTGGACAATTTTTAGACTTTATGTCCAGAAAGGAAAACACTTATACGAACATAAGAAAAATTAAATAAAAAGCCTAACTGCAGTACATTGTCAGTTGTCTTTAATGAAATCTGTCTGTCTGTCTGTGTGTGTATATATATATATATATATATATATATATATATATAAACACACGGTTGGGTTTGAGGAGAGTGAGTGACCATCAGCCTGTTTATTAATGGTAGTTAACTGTATCTTAGAATATGTCCAAGTGTGTACAGGGATCTTTTTTCTTTTCTTCCAAATTTAAATTTTTGTTCAGAAGACAAATACAGAATCCGGATTAGAAATTTCAATATGCAAAAGTTACTACCTTTTGCTTGAGTTATAAAGATGTTTAATCTTGTCAAAGTTTTAAAAATTGCATTGATGACAAAGGAAGGAGGGTTGAATTATTTACAAATAATAATTTCATCTGAAAATGTAGCTAATGTCATTCAGTTTGTTGGATAAATTTTCTCATTGAAAATCACCTGCATTTTTATGATCATGAATTTGTCAATGAAAATCTTGTTAAACTAATTGAGTTATTCAGTGTCAAATCAACAAGAGTCTGACCATCACTGACATAGACTTTTCCAAATTTGGTACACTTCTAGAGCTTCATGATAGAAATTGAATGGTACCTATTTTACATTTTTAGTTGAACTGGTTCCTGAGAAATGACCCTTTGACCCTTGCCAAATAGGTGAATTTCGGAAAATAGTCACAAAGTTTAAATATCAATATCTCAGTAGGTTTTCACCCACAAAGAGATTAACAAGCAAACCTGTTATCAAATAAAATTAACGGCACTCCTGAGTTTTCTTAATGTATTTCAATATCGGCTGACAACCAATTACAGTCTTCTATCATTTTTGTAAATATTGCAAATGAATTGCAACTTTTTAATGAGACACTGTCAGTGATTGTTGAATCGCCAATCAAGCATCAAAAACTTGAAAAACAAACCAGTTATGAAGAATAAAAAGTAGGAAAAATTTAAGTAGCTGTATGAAAGAAAGTTGAACTGATTTCAACTAAAATTTCTCATCAAGAATCTACTAGCATTGATGAGCACAAAAGATCTGATGAAAATGAAATTATTGCACAATTAAAAGAAATTTTCAGTTTGTGAAAAGAGGTCCCCAAAAAAGTACAAATTTTGGCAATACTTCCAAAAAGCTGGAGTATCCAAAGAATTCAAATAGAATTTGGTACCACAACATGCATGGCAAGATAAGCCAAAAAATCTTGTAAACGAACATGGAATCTTAACTCTACCAAATGCATGAAAATATAGATTCCCACAAGAGACACTTGAAGTTGTGTTGTTTTATAAGAGTGAAGAAGTCAGCAGAGTGATTCCTGGAAAAAATAACTAAGATATTCTTAAAGAATGGTAGAAGAGTTCAGGAACAAAAGTATCTTGTACTCTGTAAACTGAAAGAGGCATACAATTAAAATAAAAAAATCCAAACAGAATTAGTTTTTCAAAATTTACTGAGCTCAGACCAAAAGAATGTATCCTAGCAGGTGGTTCTGGAACACAAATTTTTATTTTCTATTTTTACATATATTCCAACAAGAAAAATAAGTTTGCATGTTAATCTCTTTGTAAATGTTAGGAATATTTTTTTTTTTTTTTTTTTAAATATTTATTTTAATGCATCACTTTTTCAAATCAAAATTTATTAAATATATATATAAAAATACTGTGGTTACTTAGACATTAGGTTTATAAGTCCTAAAAATTCACTCAGAAGTGTCCCCAAAGGCACATGGCCCAGTTGATAAAAGTGTTGGTTGATTAATCCTAAAAGTGACAGAGAACAAAAATGATGGTGGTGGTGGGGGGAACAAAAACATATCAAGTCAAATTAACTAAAAACTGAGATTTTATGTGGAATTTACTCCATTGGACTAAATGGTTTGATTCAAAATTCCAACAAAAATAACCTGAAAAGAGCTGCAGTATACAATGATCAAAACATCATGAATGTAACAGTAAAGATGAGGACAACAGTTCTAACAATGTAAATAGTGTAAATAGTTAAAATACCTCATCTCAGAAATAGAGACAGATGTTGAAGGTGAATATGGCAATAAAGATGAGGACAACAGTGTGAACAATGTAAATAGTGCAACGTTATAATACCTCATCTCAGAAATAGACAGATGTTGAAGGTGAATATGATAACAAGGGTGAAGACAACAGTCTGAACAATATAAATAGTGTAAATAGTTAAAATACCTCCTCTCAGAAATGTGGATGGATGGCCTTTAGTCTGATAAAGCAGTCCAGTTCCAGCATCAGGCAAGCAACCTGGCCTCCTAAAAATTCACTTGCTACTGAAAATGCTACTTGTTGTAGCTGTGATCCTTTGCTCTACAGGGAGTTTGCAAGAATAAATATTTTGTATCTTAATCATGGCTGTAATAAAATTTTTAATGAAAATATAAGCAATGTAGTACTGTTTAACTGATATATTATCAGAAAGATTGTTACTAGAACTGTTATATAAATCATTAACTGATCTGAATGCTACCAACTCAACACTAAAGATATATTAATGAAAGACGAAATTAAAAATGAAAAAAAGTGTGTGTATGTATGAAGTTATATTTGACTGAGTGGTTAGAATATTCATTTTCTGACCATGAGTCTCTGGTTCAAATCTCACTGTCAGGAAGGTGACTTCTTGATGTTATTGGCCGGGGGTGGTGATCCCAGCGTGTGGCATCATTAGAAAGTGCCTGGAAACCATATGACGGCTTGACTCAAGTCTTGTAAGTGGAATTGGTTAGACAAAATTATTTTGGAGCTGTCAATGGTTGTGCTAGCACAAAGTAACAAGTCATCGTGACTGAGGGTTTGAACATACTGGCCTTGTTCAGATTGTTTCAGTATAAACTGCAGGTGGGCTCTATGTGGGTTAAACAAACACAAATGTGTCTGATCGGGTTTTTGCAACAGGATTGGCTAGCCTACTCTAGTAGATAGGCACACTCATATATGAGCTGCCAGCCGCTATTATATTTGATAACTTTATTAGAGTAATTCCTGATTTACAGTTGTCAATTCAGATTGAACAAAAAGGTGTTGCTGATTATGGGTTTCTACCTTTTACCCTGTCGTTATTTATTTCAAGTTTGTGTTGTAATTGATAATTGCTTTCTTTTGTTTTTGTTTCGTAACCCCAAAAGGATAAGCCTTATCGTTTGCTTCCATGTTTGAATCCTACAGCCTTGTACTTGTTGCATTAGTCTTTCTTGTATCTATGTTTTTATTTCTTTGTCTTTCAGGTTCGAATTGAATCCTACGATTACATTGGTGTTGGGAATTCCACCAACAAGAAAGATGCGCAAGCAAATGCAGCTCGAGATTTTGTTCAGTTCTTGGTGCGGCAGGGAAGTGTGCAGCAGTCGGAAGTCCCATTGGTAAGCATTTGGTTTGTTTTGTTTAAAGATTAGCTTTTTTGTGAATCTTATTTATTGTTTTATTGCCTGAATATGTAAACTGTAGACTTTACATATTCACATTGTCTTTTACAAAAAAGATGAGACGAAAATGATGCCAGCTTCTTCAGCTTATTTTTTCATAACTTCTTTTTCAGCTGATATGCTCTTTAGCCTTTTAACCATGGAAAGTCACCACAAAGACTTAGTTTGTAGATTTTCTTACTAATGTTGTAAATTTCTATTGGAGAGGATTTAGTTCAAGCCCTGCTTAAAAAAACATGCAGCAAAGCTTTGAAGACGTTCATTAACCCACAGATGCTTAACAAATCACTTGGGCCTAAACTGTCATCTTTATATGGTTGCATTAGTCATAACAGGTTGTAATTTCAAGTATTCTAATAATGTGTTTTAAGTTACATTCTTATTGCATAAATAGAAAAATAAATAGCTACAATATTGACAGAAGCCATCAAATCCTGTTTTTCTACATTTTTTTTTGTAAGATTTAGATCTTAAAAATTCTCTTAAAAATTTAGATGCCTGAAGAAATGTGCTTTGGGATATTGGCAACTGTTAAACAGTTCTAGTGAAACTGAAAAAATGGGGGGGGGATTTTTCAATATAGCTATCATTGTAGTATTGTATTCATACAAATTGTTTTTTTTTTTTTTTTTTTTAAGACCTAGAAAAGCCCAGGAGGTGGCACAAAGGATTAGATAGACTAACAATCAATAAAAAAAAAATTCAGAAATGCTGTTTTATACTGTAAAACATAAACAAAGTGATCACCTCCCAGTCATGTGAATTGGACTAAAATTATAGAAATGTAAAGAAAATCCAGAATAATACCTAGACTATACTACAACAGACTCTGGGGTAACTTGGTGGGGAGGTGCAAACAGATGTATGCTGATAGTTAACCTTTAACGTTTTGGAGGTGATTTTGTTTGCAAAACAAAGATTTTATCCTGCCACTGCAAGTGACTCGGATGAATGAATGTTAGTGTGTTTAAATTTTGCAGTTGTGCTGTCATATCCTGCTATGGCAACAGAAAGTGACCATGACTGAAATTAAGTAGTGCAGTAGAGGAAACTTGAAAAACAATGCTGTGGAAAAGAAAGTAGTGAATAATGCAGGGTGTTAAAGGTCAAGAGCAAATTCAAGAGGTTAGAAGATGTCAGAAATTTAAAGTGAAACACATTAAAGGAAGTATCTTGGCAAAAATATCAATCCAAAGAAGAAAAAAAAGCGGATGACAAATGAAATTCTTGAGCTGATGAAATAGACTAGATAATGCCAAGGAATGGCACAATATATAGGATGTTAAACCAAAACATTAGAAAGAAATGCAAGCAGGCAAAAGATGAATGACTCAATGAGAAATATGGCAAGATAGAAATGCTGCAGAACATAGATATAGCAGGCATGTACAAAATGACAAAAATAATGGAACGGAAAACATTCTCTTCAATAGGATGTATAAATGAAAAAAAAATAGTGGGGAACACTCATAAAATAAAAATAAAAAACTTTAAAGACGAGACAGATACATTGGAGAATTCTTCCATGATGGCAGAGAAACACACAATGCATAAAATATGGAATGACGTGCGCTAATAAGATCTGAAGTAAGATCAGCACTCGCCAAGATGAACAGACAAAAAGCAGCAGAACCAAATTGTAATAGAGATATTATCGGTTGTAGACATTTTGGCATTGATAAGATTACTGAAATAAATAAATGAGATAGACAACATTGGTATTATCTTCCTAGGAATGCAAATAAATGTAAACATTCATTGATCAGCTGCATAACTAAACTTATTAGTATTTTAAGTAATAGCACTCAAGGCAGAAATAGGGAAATAATAGTGGATTTTTTCAAGACACTGGAACAAGAAATGTTATCTTTTATGCTATCAAAGTGAGCAATATAAATGCAAAAAAAGACCTAAACTAGGTTTTAGAGATTATGCAAAATGACATTTGATAAATATGACACAAAAACCTATTTGAACTGCTAGGAAAACTTGATTTATATAGAAAAGATATTTGAATACTCTAATATTTACTGGGAACAAATTACCTGCTTGTAGATAAAAAAAAAAAAAAATAATACAGGTATACTGTAAATAGAAAAAGGAGTGAGACAAGGATGCATTTTCTTAACAAATTTATTTAACCTGTACAGCGAGACAATCCTAAGAGAAGTAGGAGACTTACCAGGATTTATTATTGATGGAGACAATCTTGACCACAGAAAATACACCGATGACAATATTGTTAGCAGATTCAGGAGGAAAACTGCAAAAACTCGTAGACAAGGTAGCAAAATAAAACAAGGAAAAAGGATTATGGTAAAAAGACAAAGACAGGAGCTACATCTTGGAGACATCAAAATCAAGTAGGTACATAAATTTTAAATATCTAGGTAGTGTAGTAATAGACAACGTAAAATGACAGACATTTGAAGGCACATTGGAATCCTGAAAGATGTCTTCCAGAAGGTAAACAAAGTATTAGACAGAAAACTTTTGATAGAAACCAAGAAAATGAGTGTTAAACTTCAATATCATATCCAACCTTTAATAGAGAATTGAATGCTAGACGATTTCTTTACAGATAAAGAAGGGATTCAAAGCGACAGATGTTGTTTTGTGAATGCAATACGACATGTGAGTAACAATGAAGTTCTAAATAAAATAGAAGACTGACACTTAAAATTAGTTGACATTTCTGGGATGCATAATGAGGAAAAAGGAGCTTGGGACATTTAATACTTTTAGTATATATTGAAAGCAGGAAAGGCAAAAAAAAAACTATGGCATAATAAACATTTCATCTTGAAATCTAAGATAACTTTAAAATGTCAGTAAGTTTCATGTAATGAACATACAAAGGAGAATATGAAAAAATAAAATGATTTTGTGAAAAGTCATTTTCTGAAAGGAGGTTTTAAAAAAAAATATCTGGCTCTTGGTTTAATTTTTTTTTTTTTTTTTTTTAAAGGTTTTGTCCTTGACTGTTACAATTTTAAATTTGCCTCAGAAAAAAAATCAAGTTAAATTAACTCATCTGCTGGGAGAATGTCAGAATACTATATCAGATTTAATATATTTTACAGTTAGTCAAAATTACATCTATTTGTGAGGCAAGGTTCATACTCTGATTAGTTAATTTTAGTGTGAATATATCTGCCAATTTTTCAGCATTTCTTGCTGGATTCACTTCAACAAAATATCTCAGAGCCATCATTCTATCATCGTTATTCTTACATAAATCTGTCTACATACAATTTTAATGTTTATGTCTTTGCATTTTTGTACCATTAGCAATTGACAACATAATGTTTAAGCTTTTTGTTGAATTTGCACTGCTGTCAAATAAGTCATTTGATATTGGATAAAAACTTTTAAAGGAAATTGTCCAATGTGTGTGTAATAGTATCCAAAACAGTGAAAAATCTATAAATGACACATTTCACTGATGTCTGTTAGTCTCAGCTTCTTTAGGTTGGATTGAGACAAAACTGTGTAAGGAAAATCTGTTGGGTTTTCTTTTTTTTTAGGATACCAGAGACCAGAAGGTGTTTGCTTTTATATAATATATATTAGAATAGTTGGTGTCTGTCTATATTTTTGAGATATGGCATTATGTACACTATTTACATTATTCGGACTATTGTCCTCATCTTTGTCATCATATTTATTACAACATTTCGGCCGTTGTACACTCCTGCCTTCTTCACCTGTAGAAGGCCAGATCGTACAACAACCGAAATGTTGTGATAAACATGGTGACAAACATGGTGACAAAGATGAGGACAACAGTCCAAATAATGTAAATAATGTACAGAATAGTTGGTACCTGTTGGATTTCAAGTCCGCCTACTCTGAGCAAGTAAATCCATTTGTTGTGTGTGTGTTGTTGTTGTTATATTTTTTTTTTTTTTTTTTTTTTTAATGAACTCGTAGAAAAAAAACAAAAGCAGATCTACATGGAGTGGATTGATATAAATTCCAACATATATATATGTGTGTGTGTGTGTGTGTATGTATATTTTGTTACAATGATGCATTTGTATAAAAATAAAAAAAAGAAAAGA
Source organism: Acanthosepion pharaonis (assembly GCA_903632075.3). Taxonomy (NCBI): domain Eukaryota; kingdom Metazoa; phylum Mollusca; class Cephalopoda; order Sepiida; family Sepiidae; genus Acanthosepion; species Acanthosepion pharaonis. The sequence goes on along the minus strand of CAHIKZ030003010.1, from coordinate 308,556 downwards.
AAAATGTCTGCAATAAGGTTAAAATTTAAAGTAAGGGATTCTACTGAGTCCTACATGTTAATACAAAAAAAAAAGTTTTCATTCATGAAGTAGTTGTAAAATAGAGAAATTAGAAATAGAACGTTTGGAAGATTCTAGATCATTCCAGTATATTGGAGAAAAATCTAGATGATTCGAGAAACATTTAGAAGAATGCTAATTAGGTGCTAGCCCCTATAAGAATAGGTTTTTGCAAAGGAGTTGTCAGTTGTAAAAAGGTATTTCTGCCATTATCAACTCTGGCTTTTTGATTCGAGGATTAATATATCCAGCCAAAAGAATCTCTAAGAAAAGGTGCCGACTGACAAAAACCCAAAAAGAGAACCTCATGGAACAGATCTGGTAAATAGTTTTGACTATTTTCATTGACCATTTTCATTGACCAAACTACAAATTAATCTATATATACTCACAATTGGGGATTTCCAGCAATAGCACTTAGATTACTTTGCTAGTGCTAACGTGGTAAAGATACTTGACTCACCTTCCTTCTCCTTTGTAACACTTTGCCAATAAACTCTGTTTTCTGTTGTGTATGTCACAATTGTATATCTTGAATATATTTTATCTTGTGTTTTTGTACATTAAATATTTGTTTGTGATTTAGCTCTGTTTTGGTAAATCATTTTTTTTTTCTTTGTTAAAATTTCCAACGTGCCTCTTTTGGACTATGTATCAAATTTTAAAGAGAAATTATCTAATGCTTTCAAAATAGCACAAGAAAATTTAATAAACACCCAAATTAAAATTAAGTCTACATACAATAAAAATAGTAAAAATCGTAAATTTGAAAGTGGTGACAAAGTTTTGGCATTTTTCCAACTCCAAATCATCCTCTGCAAGCAAGATATTTTGGTCCAGTTGCAGTACATGATGTTTTAGTTGGAGATGAAAAACCCATCAAACAACATTTTTACCAGGTAAATCCAATCAAGCTTTAGCAGTTGAGAGCAGAGATTAAATATATGATGGATAATGACATCATTGAACCAAGCAACAGTCAGTGGAGTTCTCCTTGTATTCTTGTACCAAAACCTGATGACACTTACTGATTTGTAACAGACTTTCGAAAAGTAAATGCAGTAACCAAGAGTGACTCTTTTCCAATTCCTAGAGTTGATGACTGTATTGACAACATTGGCAAGGTGAAATATGTCAGTAAATTTGATTTAATGGAAGGCTGTTGGCAAGTGCCATTAACTGACAATGCCAAAGAAATTTCAGCATTTGTGACTCCGGATGGTTTATACAAATATAAGGTTATGTTTTTGTAAATTAAATATTTGTTTGTGATTTAGCTCTGTGTTTTGGTAAATCATTTTTTTTTTTACTTTGTTAAAATTTCCAACACGTAACTATATATCTCTCTCTCTGTCTGTCTCTCTCTTTGTGTATATATATATATATATATATATATATATATATATATATGAGTTGTTGGTGCCTGTTTAAATGCAATCTTCACGCCATAGACTGAAGATTGTGTTTAAGCATTGAAGCCACTGGGTATTAACCTCAATGTCCTATTTTATATTTGTATACATTCCCTATCCCTAATATTGATCACTTTAGCCCATAAATATAGCATACTGTAAAAGTATCTTTTTGTTTTTTTAATAACAAACACTTTCTCGTCATCAGAGGTAATTTAATTTATTGCCCTTCTTATCCTCAGAAATCCCAATACATTTTCTTTGCACACATTTTGTCTTTCATTCCAACATGTCATATTGGCAAAACTCATCATTTATAAGCTTTTCCACTTTGCTCATTCATTCATACATACATACACACACACACACACACACACACACACAAAAACTGTGTTCCCTATTTTTCTTTAGTTAATCCTAATGGATATGGGTGGGAGTTCATGTTGATCATCCTCACAAATATTTTCAACACCTTTCGGGGGTGACCATTGCAAGGGTTGATTTGCTGGCAAAATAACAATACAATTGTAAGATTACCAATGTCATCAATGGCTGTCATGTAAAGTTATCTGGCTGCCACTTTACAAGACATACTCTTGACCTTGATTCAAGTCATGGGAATCTCTCAGTGGCTTCTTGTAATTTTTTTTTCAATTTAAAAGAAGAAAGTGTACTGGATGGAATATTTATTGTATCATTTCTTTTCTTTTCTCCCACTTTTTCATGCCACTCTTTCTTACTACAACACGAATTGCTGTTACATTTTCTGAATTAAAAGAATAAAAAAGAAAAAAGATAGTAATCTTTTTATGACTTGTTTCAGAAACTTCGACTACATTTCTCTCAAATTTTGATTTCTCATGAAAGAGGTTCACTTTAAATATTTCCAAATCTTTTGAAATGGCTTCAGGCAGTTTTTCCTAAAAGGAATTACTGATTACGTTTGTAACTTTGAAATTTATGGTTAAAAGAAACAATCTTTCACAGTATTTTCTGACTCGGCCTTTAAATCAAAAACATTGTCTTAAGAAGCCAAATTCCTTGTAGCCTAGATTTTTTTTTCAGCACACACATTTGACTGACTTCATAGTTTATAGAAGCTTTATGTTAACAAGCTTATAATACTTGGGGCTTTACAGTTGCTGACTCGTGCCAGATTCAGTGATATTTAATCTTGATTGATATTTGCTAATATGTGTGAAATGTCAATCAGCTTCTATAAAGCATTTATTTATTCTTGTTAAATCAGTTACAATAAAACAATATTGATTTTATTTTATGGGGAATGATATTCTTTTGGTAAAGGGATTATGTGCCACCTACAATTCAATCATATATATATATATATATATATATATTGATAATATTAGAACTGGAAGTATTTACGATTCCAATGGAATAAATTATGACCATGGAATATTAGTGTTTAAGCCTTTTTTATTATATATATATATATATATATATATATATATATATATAAAAATAATGAAGGCCTTAATCACAAGGTCATCTACAGTAAATTTGCACCCTGGCTCTTAATAACGTTTCACCATTCCTGGCAGATCTGGTATCACAATGTGGAATACCTACTCTAAATGAATTTGGCTGATTTACAAAAAAAAAAGAAAAAAATCTAAAATTCTCAGCATCCCTCTGTTGTGCGCATGTGTTGTCCTATCAACATAACAAATTTAGTCCAATGGTATCCTGAAGGATGATGAAATGCGTCACAAGTAACTTTTCTACTTTGTCATACAATTTCCTCAATACTGTTCTTGATATATAAAATATAAAACATATTGTTATATATATATATATATATATATATATATATATATATATATATATATATATATTAGTTATAATGTGATTGGATTTCTTTTGATAACTTGTTTTTTTTTTTCTTTAAATTGTTGCATTGTTTTTCTGTTTGCAAAATCAGTTACTGATTGAAAAGTGATTACTCTCTATCCATATGTCCTTCTTTGCTGCAAGCACAAAGATCAATACTTTGCTTTTTACTAAATTAACTGCTAGCCTAAATATACTGAGCAGGTCACTAAATTGTCTTCAACCAACCAACCAATACACTAACATAAAAGAGCATACATATGCTGGGTTTGAGGTGTGCACACATATATATATATATATATGTGTGTGTGTGTGTATACATAAACACCCATCCTCTTTGTTCATCCCATTGCAAAAGAATCTATTGAGACTTTTTTTTTTTTTTATTTCTTTAATCAAAAACCTTAAACTTAACTAATTCATAAGAATATACATTTTACCTGCTTTAGAGTTTGTTTGATGCATTTTTTTTTTTTTTTTAGATAAAATATAGCGGAGTAAACGAAAAACAAACGGATTTCCCTAAAACCTGAAATGGAATTAAGGAAACTTTGAAATGGAAAAATGGTCCCTCTACACCTGCTGTTATGTTCACTTGAAATGTGCTATTGAAATGTTTTCACTATTAACCAATTGTGGGTACAGTTTTCAAGTGGAGTTAGTTTTTTTTCTTCTTCACTTAGTTTCTTTGTGTAAAGATTCAGCCATCGCAGAATCGAATTCTTAGCCTAAGATAGCTAGAGATTTTGAGCTCATATAAAAATACAAGGAGTTTGAACAAATACTGATTTTCAAGGGAGGCAGCTTCTTTCCTCTTGGAAGATTGATATTAACACAATTTTCCTTACCTCTTCCACATGTAGCTTAGAATTGTAAACACCAATTAAACCATAATAGAAGGCTCCTGTCATTTTTGCTAACGTGGTGTAGCTGTTTGCTTATAATCTTGAAGTGTTTAAAATTTGTAAATTATCTTCCTTGCCTACATTTTCTGACAATCATTTCTCTACAATCATTGGAATATTAAAGAACAAAAAAAAATTGTGCTTAATTTTGTCTGTAGGGTTTGTGCAGTAGGAGTTATGTGTTGGTTAGAATTTCTTTTGTCTCTCTCTACCTAAACTGAAAGCCAGATCATAATTTAATAAGGACGAGCATGAAATAGTGATGAAAATTTTAAACTTAGTTTTTGTTCTTTATTTCTTTACTCATTTCTCTCTTTATATATATATATATATATATATATATATATATATATAAAATCGATCAAATATCCTGTGGATATTGGATTCTTTTTCTTGATCTTCAACTATTGGCAGTTTGGAACTGAGTAGTAATGGCGGTGGTGTCAGTAGTGATCTGAATAATATCCGAGTGTTAGAAAAGGAATATGAGAAATTAGCATCAAGGAAGCAGGGATGTGACAAAGAGTGAGGGTGGATTGAAGGGAGGGGATTAGTAGTAAGAAAGACAAAAAGGAAATGACAAGAAATGGGTGTTGAAAGGCAATCATTATTTTAGTTAAGTAATCAAGCCTGGCTAATGATCACACCTGATTCAGACATGTGAATTATGTAGAGAATTTCTTTTTAACCTATTTGAGACAGGTGTATGAACAGGCGTTGAAATAATAAAGAAGGAATATTATGTGATAGGTGTTTTTTCTTTTGTTTTTTTTTCCCTGTAATCTTTTTCTTTTCTTTTTTTTAATAAGTCTGTTCTTTAAGAATATCATGAAAGAATGTACTTCTCTAAAGAAAGTTGGACAATTGACTTACCATGATATTGTTTATGAAATAATAAAGATAAGTATGTGAGTCTAAAAAGATATTTTACTGTAGAACTTCAGACAATAATTATGGATTTTTAAACAATTAAAAAAAGTAAAACAATGCTTAATTCCTGCTTGAATTCAGTTGTTGTTTCTGAAACAAGATGTGATGTTTGAAATTCTTAAATTGTTAAAACTGAAATTCTTGTCCCAACTGTATTTTATTATTACAGTTCAGCTAATGAATGACACCTCTGATCCCAAGCCTCTATTATTTTTATTTTATTTTTTAAATGTATTAATTTTAATGTTAAGTACAAATCCAGATAAAAGAAATTCAGTCATCAGTTTGAAAAAATCTGTTAGCTTTTCTTGTCAGTATTATAAAATATTGACAATTATCTATAGAAAATGTCATCATGATTGTTTATGAGGTTGGCATTCAGTTGCAAAAACATTAAAAATGGAGATTATATTAGAGAATGAAGTAAAAATTCTAAGAACCTCTGTACCTGAAAAACAGTGATTATATTTTGTGCATATATTTAAAAAAAAAAAAAACAAAAAATGAAACAACTTTGCTTACACGTTGGCCTGTTTAGATAAACTGAGTTTTCTCTGATTGACACGTGGCTTTGCCTCTCTTCTGCTGCTAAGCAAATCTTGAAACCATTTCAAATGGTGGCAGTATCCATTTAAGGAAAGCCAAGCAATACACAGACTGAAATGTAGTGATAAAAGCAACAACAATAAAGATATTAGTTTGAATAATTTGTATTAAAGATGACTGTAAATTTCACATGAGAAGCTTGTTTACCAGTGAATCATGACTTGAAGGATAAATTACTTTTTTTTTTTTTTTTTTTTTTGTGTGTGCTAATGTTTACCTTATACAAGGCCCAGGGACCACTCAAAGTAGATGGTCACTGAAGTTAGTTATATGAGTGGTAAGAAGTGCAGTTTATAAGGATATGTGGTGGGGAGATAAGATTTATTTATAAAGATTTACAAATTGGGGGGGGGGTGTCTTGGTCTGAATTGTGATTTTTATTTATTTGAAGAATTTATTGTTCTTGTTAATATTCACTCTCTCTCTCTCTCTCTCTCTCTCTAGCTGACTGTTGGAATGGGTGCTGGGACGGCAGAGAGTATGTCAAGTAGTGAAGTGTCAGGAGATGATATGGGAGACAGTGGCATCTCTTCGAGCGGTAGTAAGTACTTTTTTTTTTTTCTTCTTCTTCTTCTTCTTCTTCTTCTTCTTGTATACATTTTGCAAATATTCTATGGGTGCCAGCAGACTCCCTTCCAGTCACACTATGTATCCTACATCACATTCTTTGGATGATTATCAACCTTCAATATGATTATTGATTGGTTCATGTCACTTGCTCTACAATCATTTGCATTCCATTTTGTTAAGAATCAATTTGTCATCACAATTTTTTTTTTCTTATAAATGTCTTTAATTGATCACTATTGACCTCAGCTGGTCTACCAGCAAGAAATTCCTAGCACAAAAATTTTGCAAACCACTTTTGACGTATTTGATCATTCACAGTACCTTATGCACTTCATGTCATTTAACAACAAAAAGTGAGTGAACCCAATATTTGAAATATTAGATTTTTTTTTTTTTTTTTTTTAACATTGTACGACTTAAATGACAACTTTCCCCTGCCATCATGTAGCTTCACTTTTTCATAAATAATTTCATGGTAATTGTTCTGATGAACTTTCCTCTATGATACCTAGACTTTATAAATTTAAGCACAGTGTTAGACTGGCGGCAAGGTATCATCATTTTACAGTTGAAATGGCTAGATGTAACAGTAAGTTCTATGCTAACGGTTTCTTTTCTCACACTTCTTGCTTGTGGAACACTTCTGGATTCTTGTATTCCAGTCAACTTTGATCTTCAAAAATTTTAATGCAATGTCAATCTTCTGTCTTAATTCTTGTTCTACTTAATAGTAGTTTTTCTTATATTCTCTCACATTCAATAACCTCTTGTATTCTAGTGGCTTTATTGCCTTGCTTGAGGTTAAATGATTGGAATCTTTTGATAGATTATGAATGTCGTTTAATCACCTAATTTGAAATAATACACCGATTCCTTCATAATAATGCCAATGTATTGCAAAAATGACAAACTGAATTCAATTGCTTGAATCTTCTCTTTCTAATTTCTTTTAAGGTTTCCCTGGTCTTGATGCCAATCGAGACATACCTGCTTATCAAAGAGGTCCGCCAATGAGCTATTTGGATCGTCTGGCTGAAAAGCGGAAACTGGAAGAGGTAAGTTAAGTCTCTGTATCTAAATAGTACTTTAAAACCTGAATTAAAATGGGTATCCAAAACAAAGCATTGTCATCATTATTATTTTTTTCCTTTTTTTTTTTTTTTTTTTTTTTTAAACTTCCTTTCATCTTATTTCACCTGATTTTATTGTAATGCTCAGTAGTTAATTTCTTATATTCTGATTAAGCACGAGGCACGTCATGTGAACAGAAGCAAAATGTCCTTGACAAGATATGTGTTCCAATCTCACTGGAAGCTGCTTATTCATTCATGTAACAAAAAAAAAAAAAAAAAAGTTTGAAATTTAATAAAAAGGATCCCCCCCCCTTTCCTGCATCTATGAATAAAGAGAGTCAAATTTAGAATGTATCGTCTCCTTTGTCTCCACTAAATATATTGTCTTACTGATTAGATAGGTAACACTCCTGCTCACTCAACCCCGTCACCCATTGTTGGGGACCTCATCTTGCTAGCTTATCATTCTCATCCATGCTGTATTCAAGTTTTGACCTGGAGAAGTGTTACATAAAGGTGGTTGAAACATTTTGGACCCATAAAAAAAAAAAAAAAAAAACTTGGCCTTCAATACTTTCTTGATATCAAAATAGATAATTTCTTTTGTTGATAAAATCTTTGGGTGAATAATTCACCTCAGATGGTGACGTCAACTTGTGTCTTCTCTACCAACCAGAACATGACTGTTGAAAAGCCCAAATCAACCTGCTTATACTGATTAAGTTTCAAAACTCTGAATCTATCATTTCCAAAATTTTTCCAAATTTCATTCATTAAATCCCCATTCTGTGTTTTTTTGGTTAATGATTAAATTGGTCACAAAATCTCTCTCTCTTGCTGTTTGTGTCATGTCATCAACAAGATCGCCTTTGACCAGTTAGCATTATTTTGCCCATACAATTGCAAACCTCAGCATCCCATTCCATGGAGGGAACCATTTAGTTTATCTATGCAATTTCACTCTATCTTTTTTTTGTCAAAATCTAAGAGCAGGAAGCAAATTTAGGCATAATATATAATGACATCATCACAAAAAAAAAATGCAGGAATAATGTCACTCAAAGTCTGACTGTTTGCATGACCCACTCATGCCTTGAGGGCTGATATTTACAGGTCGGGTTTGAATGTGTTGAATGCTAAAGGTCTAATATTGTGGCTTTGAAAAATAATCAATTCAAACACTGATTCCTATTTTTATTTGTGTACAACAAAAATTAGAAAATGTTTCTGATTCTTGAATGGGTCATGAACATTTTTTTCATTTTTGAAACATTTTAATTTTCTTTATTTCTATCAACATGGTAAGTTTTATACATCGTTCTCTGTTGTGAAGTCCTATCATAAATGTCTAATCTGTGTAGATGACAGTTTTTGCTTGACTGGACTTATACCACTTATGTATGGTTAGCAAATGCTTCTTTTTATGGTAGAAGTCCTTGTCTGTACTCTTGATATCTCTTGCTGGTTGGCTTCTAAAATGTGTCTGAATAAAAGATGGACTTTGTAGAGAATACAAAACTGTTATCATAGGAAAAGCAGTGTGATGTTTTAAAAGTTTATCTTAGTGTATGGGGTGGGATTGAATTATGTTCCAAAATATGCAAGCAGATGCTGAAAAGTTCTTGACCCAATGCACTTAAGAAAATCTAACTTTATATCCAAAGCTCATAATCTCTTGGGGGATTCTCTTCTTGCTTGTATATTCAAACTTTTTGCCTATAAAACTTCCCAGATTTCATTCCATCATACATTGTATTTTGATCTGTTACTGTTTTTCTATGTTAGAATAATTCAAGTTGACTCTTGTACAAAAAGAAATTAATTCATACTTAGTGGTTTGTTAATACTGATCAATAAAAATCATTTTTCTATCATTTTGTTCTCTCTTTTCTCTCTTCCTCTCTGCCTCTCTTCCTCTCTGCCTCTCTAGCTCTCGCTCTCTTTGTTTATCTCTTTCTAATTAAATATTTCTCTCCCTTTCAGTCAGAAGATCTTGATTTAAATGCTGGTATTCATGGTAACTGGACATTGGAAAATGCTAAAAGCAGACTACATCAGTTTCTGCAACAAAATAAAATACAGGCTGATTATAAGTATTCTATGATAGGCCCAGATCACAATCGGTAAGTAAACCCACTGCCAATATTCAAATCTTTGGAACTATCACAAGTCAAGTTTTCTTTCTTGGTTTCTGTTTTTCTAATTTTTAATTTTTTTTTTTTTTTTTTTTTTTTTTAATATTTTTTTTCTCTTCTCTTTTTATTATTTAAAAAAAATACAAAAATTAACTTCAAGATGATTTTATTATTTTTATTGATTTATTTCTAAATTAGATTATTAAAATGTCTTTTGCTTGATTTCATTTCTGTTTTTTTTTTTTTTTTTTTTTTTTTTTGTAGTGGAGGGATATTAAAAATTGTGCTTTCCTTTTTCTTTAAAATAAAAAATTTAAAAAGAATTAAGATTTTTAAAAAAAATTTTTAAAATTTACATCCATCTCAATGCTTTCAAATAACCATATTATCATCTTTGGGTGTTATCTTCCTTTTATTCACAAATGTTTTTTTTGCTTATGCATGACATTTCTGGCTTGTCACTTTTTTCAATAATTGACATGGTGTGCCATTTCAAGGAAGGTTATTCATTTTGAAAGGGCTGAATAACTATTAGGATAATCTTTGTTAATTTTGTGCTAACATTTTGTCTATTTTGTATAGGTATTCATTTTAGTATTATATGACTTATGGTCATAAAATGTTACACACTATTTAGTAGATGGATTGTTCTACAAGATTAAAAAAGACAGGGTTTCAAACGGACAGATTTTCTGTTGACACCACTATTACTGTATAGTCCTTTTGAATCCCTTGAATCCAATGTTTATTGTTCTAAAAAGCTATATTGAGAATTTTATTAAGAACAAAAATCTTACACACTTGCAGATAGTTTTACTAGATTAATGGTACAAGATTTTTTTTTTATTAGAAATGTCTGAACTATGAAACAAGAAAATTTAAATATACATCATTTTTTTTTACACATTATGCATTTTCTTCTTGGATTATTTTATATCAGATTACTTCATTTTAAATCCCTCTCTCTCTCTCCCTCCCTCCTCTCTCTCCCTCCTCTCTCTCTCTCCTCCCCCTCTCTCCCTCCCTCTCTCCTCCCTCCCCTCTCTCTCCCCTCCCCCTCTCTCCCTCTCTCCCCTCTCTCCCTCTCTCTCCCTCACTCCCCTCTCTCTCTCTCTCCTCTCCCCCTCTCTCTCCCTCCTCCCTCTCTCTCTCCCCTCTCTCCCCCCCTCCCTCCCTCCCCTCCTCTCTCCCTCCCTCCCTCTCCCTCCCTCTCTCTCTCCCTCCCCCTCCTCTCTCTCTCTCCTCTCTCCTCCCTCTCTCTCTCCTCCCTCTCTCTCTCCCTCCCTCTCTCTCTCCCTCTCCCTCTCTCTCTCTCCCTCTCTCTCCCTCCTCTCTCCTCCCTCCCTCTCTCTCTCCCTCCCTCTCTCTCTCCTTTTCCCTTTCCCTCCCTCTCTCTCTCCTCCCTCCCTCCCTCTCTCTCTCCCTCCCTTCTCTTTTTCCCTCTCCCTCTCCTCTCCCTCTCTTTTCTCTTTCTCTCTCTCCTCTTTTCTCTTTTTCTCTCTCACCTTTTTCTCTTTTTCTCTCTCACCTTTTTCTCTTTTTCTCTCTCACCTTTTTCTCTTTTTCTCTCTCACCTTTTTCTCTTTTTCTCTCTCACCTTTTTCTCTTTTTCTCTTTTTCTCTCTCACCTTTTTCTCTTTAATAATTACAATCTAGTATCAAGGATGCTTAAATTATAGAAATACCTGTTAAAGATTAAGCCTTTTGTAACTATACACAAGGAAAACCTAGTCTGCCTAATGAATAGCAAAAATAACACTCTCAAAATATTGGAGTGTTTGTGGTCTTATCTAAAATTAAAAGAATGTTTGCTTTAGAAGAAGAGATGCTCTCAATCTATTTTAGTGAATTTATCTGGTAAGAGTAAATGAAGAAAATGCCTGGAAAATAACCACTTTCAAAATTTATAATTACAGTTACTTGTGTTTATTTCAATTTTCTTGTTCAGACATTTTCATAAATTTATGAAAGAAAAATCTTTTTTCATATTTATGCATAAAATGGGAAATAATATTTCATTATAGTTGCTTCACATTTTTAACATTTTCTAAATTTTCATGAAGAAAAAAAATAGTTTTCATATTTATTTCTTTTATAAAATAATAAATATTGCATTGTAGTTCATGTATTTTTATAATCCTTTATATACAAAACGAATCTTGTAAATAAACAATCTAATAACTAAATAGTGTGTAACTTGAAATCAATAAACATTGTCATAGGTGTATCAAGAGAAAAAACAACAATGCTTTTGGCACCACCCCTTCCCACAGGCCAAAAGTTAAATATTGCTGGGTATCCAGTTAGAATTGAACCTGCTACACAGTAATAATGATTTGATAGACAAGCTCATTAAACATTTTCTAACATTGAGATACTCTTTTTGACTATTATTGACAGGTCAAAAGATTGAATTTTGAACAAAGCACTGTTTTTAACCATGCCTTAAAGAATAATCTGATTACAAGTTGATGTAATATTTTGATATATTCTTTAGTTATTGGTTGTATTTATAAAACTGTTTTTCAACTCCAGTTACAGATATTATTAAAACTGTTTCAAAGCTTTTCAAGTTTTTCAATGTTTTAGATTTTTCTTTTTGTTACTGCTTATTTAATCCTAATTTTATAGGCAGAATACTTTCTGGCCATTAATATGAAAAGTGAAGAAGTAGGTTCTAATCAAGTTTGGAATCTTTTCCAATATTGCAACAGTTACTTTTATGGACATTGCCTTGCCCAGTTCAGCCACAGTTTCTTATGACTAGATAGGGGTATATATTGATATCATCATATTGCAACTTTTTAAGTCAAAAGATATTTAACTGAGAAAGTTGTGATAAAAAGGAACAAGATGAATAGACAAAATATTGATATTGGAAATAATTTCAGAATTTAAATAATTTAAAAAAAAATTTCTTTTGCATTTTTGTTGGCAATACTTCAATCTCCCTAAATTTTATTTTAAATGTTGTTTTTATTTAAATTTTAGCAATTTATCTATGAGTCATTAAAACACCTGTGTCTATATCAAGTAAGCATTTATGTAAAAAATTTATATGTAAAAATAACCTTTATATTAGTCCATGTTAGATAATAATGGAGTAGGAGGAGAAAGAAGACAGTCGTCCTCAAGTGCAATTTTAATGAAAGAGTATTGTTTTTATACATTGACTTTATTAAGAAAGTTTAAGCGGGTGGGGTGGAAGTTGTAATAAAGTACAATAAAGTATATAAAAGTGAGTTGTTGGGATTGTCCTCATTACCATCTTAAAAAATGACCTGAACATTGGAGAATGATGACTGAACTCATGCAGCATCTGAAGCTGAAAAACAGACTGGGGAGATTAGTTTCATGACCTCTCACCTCTACCTCACATAACACACCTCCCAACCTCAGGAGATATAGAATTATTATGTTGAATGTCATTACAGGTCACCAGATAAATGAAGTCCTTCCTGAATAAATGCTTGGTTTTAGTTTGTAATAATTTATAATTTACCAATAAAGGATAGATTAATTATTTTAAAAAATGATCAACATTTGATCCTGATGATCAATCTGCAATTTTCTAATTTCCCCGAAAGGCTGTATAAAAAAAAACAACTAAATGATAATATTAATTTCCAATTGAATCTGTTTAAATTGGTGTTAGCCCAAGACTGAATTAATCCAATGGTGGGTATTTAAATTGAATAAATGTTTTCTATAACAAATGGTTGAATTGTGTAGTGTTTTTTTTTTTTTTTTTTTTTTTTTGTATTGCTTAAGTATTGTATAATGAATTGATGTAAATGTGTTGGTAATGCCCAAGTAGTTGATGTGTAGATATTTATACTGGTTTCAGGAACAAATGTCTGTTCATGAATAAGCATCAAACACATTCATCACATGGGAAAGCTGTATCTCCATTTCACACCTTATCCATTTTTTTGCTTTTTATTATTATTATTGATTACTATCTAATATATGTAGTAGTACTTTAGCTTTAGATAGCTTCCTAAAACTTCAGATGGAAAATTTTTACAGCTAAACAACTCCCATTTGAGTGGGTACAAACTTCTAATTCAAAGCATTAATTAGATGGTTGCAAATGAAAGGATATTGACTGTTGCTAATTCAAAATTTTCTGCTTGGTGTCCAATTTAAGAAATCAGTTTGATTGTAGCTGATGTCAAAATATATTGATCATTTCTATTAAGTTGTCCAAAGTTAAATCTCTGGATAACTTGATGTATTTGGACAAAAGAGACCTTGACCTCTCATGTTAAATATGAATTCTAATGAAATGTGATTTGCCATCTACTGTGTTCACATGTTGATTCCCTTGATCAAATCTAGAAAAACAAAAATCAAAGCCTCTGCATTTGTTCATGAATCTCTGCCTGATTATCATCAGAGGATCAGAATTCAATCATTCAGCATTGAAAGGTTATTAAAAAAAAAAAAAAAATAGCATTGTTCTTTTCAGAGCACACCACAGTTACCTGCATGGAAATGGCCACATTGCTTGGATTCATTCCGTAACAGGCTTACAGCCACATCATGTTGAAATGTCAGTTCCCATGCGATGACCAAAGTTAAGCAGTGTTGAACCTGGTCACTACCTTGTTGGATGACTGCTTGAAAACACCAGGTGGATGTGTAGGTAGATGAAATTGATAATGACTTGGAATTGAGAATCAGATGACCAAGTTCCACAACCTGTTGAGTTCATTATATTCACTTAAGTACAAATACTCCTGGGAAAGGTATGAATCCATATCTCCTCCTCACAGCTATGTGTTAATTAATTAGTAAAACTTGTATCACTAAATCATTACCTCCACAAAAAAAAAAATCTTAGAATCTAAAAATATTTTCTGGCTTTAAATAACCTGCAAAGGGTTAAGCTACAGAAAATGAATGAATGAATTAATGATTTGCTAAACAGACAAGTCTTAGATTCATTTACATTCTCTGGTATATAAATGTATAGAAACTACCGTGGCTACAAAGTGAGGGATCAGTTTATTTATCGAGTGTAATATGAAATTGATCCTCAATTTATATCCACATAATTTCTTGTTTGTCAAATTCTGATTCGGTATAAGTCCACCTCTTCTACCACCAACTATTGGTTAATTAGTAAGACTTGTATCATTTAAATCATTTTTAACTCTAAAATAAAAAAAAAATATCCTTAGAATCTAAAAATATTTTCTGGCTTTAAATAACCTGCAAAGGTTGATAAGCCATAGAAAACGAATCAATTCATTCCATACTGTATATTCTTTTTTGGTATTATTAGATTCATTTGAAAACAAATGCATGCCTCTGGCTAAGCTGTTTGGAAATATTTGCATGTTTTAAGGGTTTTGCAAAAGTTTCTAAGAATTTAGTCATTGGATTATGTGAAGCTGAGAGGCTAAAGAAATGAAACCATATATATATTTAGAGTTAGCTATAGCATTTTTTTGTTTTATGAAATTATAATTCTCGTTTCTTGCTAAAAACAAGTGCAAGATATTTTCTCAGACCAAAAATCTTTTAAATTTAAAATCACTTAAAAACAATTTTCACTGTATCTATCATTTCTTTAAGATTGTTTTACATAAAGAAACTTGGTAATAAACAATTGAAGTTAATCAGAAAAGAATTTCAAAACCATTCCTGTTTTGATAATTGCTTTGTAAGATAATGCTCAGCCTATTTTTAGGAGGCATGGTGGATTGTGGTATCGAGAGTCTAGTTTCAATTCCATTCAGATTCATTACATTGCTAATATCCTTGGGAAAGGTATGAATCCATCTCTTCTCCCTCCAGCTATGGGTTAATAGCAGGACAGACTAGATTCTATAGCCTTGGTTAGCATACAGTGTAAGAGAAAGAAAACTCTGAATTCAAACCCAGCCTAAAGTTGGGTTGGACTCTGTCAGGCTATCTTACCCAAGACACACCACTTCTGCTGCAACTGTGCCCTTATGACTAATGCATTACAGGACTTGTAATTATGGTGCTCAGTTTTTTTATGTAAACTTGTAGCACAAGCGCAATTTTTAGTTTGAAACCATAATCAATATTGGAGCTCCAATATTTCTTCTCTAATTTAGATTGGCTACATGTACAAATAGAAAGATTCTGTTGTGTTGTGATTCTTCCAAGTGAAGAGCACATGCCTGGTTTCATGGCAACTTTTATGCTGCTGAGTTGCGTTTACTTCTGGTTTTCTTTAAAACAATTTGGTTCATTAAAAAAAAAAAAAAAAAATAGTTTGCAGAAAGATCGGGAATTATTAAATATGGAATCTCAACTATTTTGTAAGGGATAATGTAATTTTGTAACCCCAGCATTTAGAATTGATTTTTCAAATCACACAATTAAGTTTAATACATTTGTATGCACCAAACACTAAAGTAAAACGGTAACACACACACACACAATCTTGGTTGTTTGTGACTTTAGAGGCTGCTTATTGGTGCTTTGCATGACAATTTGTGGTTGAATATATTTGAAATTGGTTAATGGTGGTATTGAACTTGTGGCCTTTTTTCTTTCTTTTTTTTTTTTTTTTTTTTTTTTTTTTTTTTTTTTTTTTTTTTTTTTTTTTTTTTTTTTTTTTTTTTTTTTTTTTTTTTTTTTTTTTTTTTTTTTCCTTTTTTTTTCCTTTTTTTCCTTTTTTTTTTTTTTTTTTTTTTTTTTTTTTTTTTTTCTTTTTTTTCTTTTTTTTTCTTTATAATTTCAATTCTTTATTCTTTGTGATTCAATTTAGTCGAATCTGTTTGTCTTGTTTGATGACCTTCTTCGTACGGCTTTTAATTTAAAAACATTTAAGTCAAAAGAATTCTGCTATGTAGATCTTGAAATAATATCCTCTTGTCTTTTTAATATTGTTAATTCTTGTTCCCTTATCGATTTATTTTCCCTAAATCTGAATTTTGGTCAGTGTTCAATCATTACCATATTAAGACTTATTTATTAATAGCCTTTTGAAGTTCGTTTACTTCCCAGAATATATTTTTATCATGCATGATTATATCCTATTGTCTTAAGCTTAGCTTCAGAAAAGATGATGAAAAGAAGTTTGATTTGTAGGCTTCAAATTGAATGTTGAAACTAAAAGATGATGCTGGGAGCTGTTATTGTTATTTTATTTTTATTTTTTATTTTTTTTTTTTTTTTTGTTAGAAAAATTGCTGTATATATTTTGGTAGTACAGAACTAAAATCTTGATAGGACCACAACTTGTATTAATCTTCTTGACCAAAAAAGTCAAAATTTAAAAAAAAAAAAAAAATAAAATTACAAAATGGTAAAAGTTGAACATTGACTAAATATTCTATGTCAGGTAAAAAAAAAAAATCACATTTGTTTCAAAAGAAACACTATTGATTACATGATTCTTAGTTGGATTGTTGTGCATTCATCCTGTCAATTTTTTTATGGAACTGCATCAATAAAAAAAAAATGAAACACAGTGTGCGATGGATAAATTGTCGTCTAAATTCTGCAAAAGTGAAAATCACACTGACATCTCATTTTAACAGATTTATTTCCCAAAATTACGCAAATATATCTTGATACACTAAAGTAAGTTTATTCAATAAAATCACCATTTGGTTCAACCACGGCTTCCAGATGATTTTGGAATCTGTTGCAACTCTTCTTCCTTGTTTAAATTGGTGAATGCTGCCATAATCCTTGTCTTCAGTTCATCTTTGGTGTTACAAGGAGTTTTGTTGCTCTCAGGCTCAACTGCACCCCACACATAATAATCGAGAGGTCTGCAGTCTGGGGAGTTAAGTGGCCACATATAAATGGTGATGTGATTGCATTAATTATTTGGCAGCTATGACTCTGTTGTCCTACTTGTGTTGCATGATGCAGAATCCTGTTGGCTGACAGTCTTCCAGCAGCCAGCCTCTTGACCCAGGGCAACACTACTTCTTCAATGCACTTGATGCAGGCCTCTGTGTTGAGTCTGAGGCCCTGTGAGAAAATGAACTGGAGGCATAACGTTGCCATCACTAATGAACATCTTCGTAATCACCATTAGACTTATCCAACTGTTTCCAAATCCTCTGCACTGTCCTCAGATTGATACCCAAACACTCAGAAATTTTTGTTTTGAGCTTCCGGAATGAATGCTAAGCAATAAAGCATGTCATTTCCAAATTTCTGGTGAAGTGAATTGCATCATAGTGCTCTTTTTCTCACAGATAGTGTCCAACTGACCATACTATACAGTGCATTTGACAAAAACAAACAATGAGTATGCATGAAATAAAAAATATAAAATGGTGACAATTTATCCATTGCACCCTGTGTATATGAGATAGCGATATAATTTTATATATCAAGAACAGTATTGGGGAAATTGTATGACAGAGTGGAAAAGGTTTGTGATGCATTTTGTCCATTAGGAATTCATTGGACTAAATTTGTTACATTGGTATGACTACACATGCACACAAATGAAGGTTGCTGGGGATTTTAGATTTTTTTTTTTTTTTTTGTACATATATCTAGCCAAATCCATTTTGAGTCTTTTTCTTTCCATCACTTTTGTTAGTAGGTATCCCACACTGTGATAATTGAAGGTCTGCCAGGAATGGGGAAATGTTGTAAGAGCCCGGGTGCAAATTTATTATAGATGACCTTGTGATCAAGGCACTTTCTAGACATCCACATTGTAGTGAATTATTTCTCCTTTGATCACAGCAGCATTTTTTATGTCAAAATCATGGTCAGTCTCGTTATAAAATTTTCAGATAGAGTAAATCTGTGAAAGGACAATATGAATAAAGACAAAAGGTAAACTTATCTTAGCTGACATGTTTCGTCCTATGTGCGACTTTATGAAGGCAGATGTAAGGATTTCATTTTGTAACAAGTATTTATATACAAAAGCAAAAATGTTATTGGTTTATCGACATTTTTGGCTTGGGGTGCTGAAAGAATTACTACAATTCCAAACCAAGATACATAAAAAGAAGTTGAAAGAAAATGGTTAAATTCATAACCTCATGTTATTCAAAATGTATAACAGATAAATCAATCCCAATCCAAAATAATTTAAATACTAAAACCGCCTGCACACTTTTGTTTATTAGGCATTGAACTGTATCACGCTGTGTCCATGAACTTACCTGACATTTCTGCCAACCTGAAGAATATTCTTGAGCACCCTTAAACCAAAAATTTTTGAAAAACCAATAACATTGATATCTACTTTTAAAATATTAAAATTTGGAAATTATTGAAATTGAGATGCAAGAAAATGAAATGTTGGTTTTCCACAACATTGATGAAAAGAAATTTATAAGATGTGAATGGTTTTCCTGACGCCCCCAAAATGTACTTTTCTGACCAATTATCTCTTTCAATTATCTTGATATTCTTCCCATAACCACTTAAAAGAGAATTGAAATACATCTGCATTGCTTACTATGACTTAAAAAAAAAAAAAAAAATTTCTAACTTCATTCCCTAATGCCATTTTAAAATATCTATCCATAGATCTGTGTCTATAAATTAACGTGACAAAAAAATTCTTTTTTCAAATTATTTTTTGAAATTATATTTACATGTTTTAAGATTTATATTATGAAAATATTTGAAAGTTTTTTTTTTTTGTTTTTTTTTTAAATGTGTGCATATTAATTTTCTGTTTCATTGCAAGGACATTTTTTGTAAATTCTTTCATGTCTTTTTATTTTATCACTGTTTTTATTTAAATGTTTTATTTAAATACATGACCTCATATTTCAAAAAGGCTTTGAAATAGCTATCATCAATGTTGTCTTTTAAACTCAAATATGATTTTTTTTTCTTTTTTAGCTTTAACAATTTTTGACAAAAACTCACTGAATTGTTATAGTTTTTGTTCTTTTTTTTTCTTTTTTTTTCTTTTTTTTTTCTTTTTTTTTTTTTTTTTTTAGATATGAAACAGTTTGTTTTTAATTTATTATTTATCATAACAAATCCTTTGTCTATTATTTTTTTCTGATTCCTTTCATGTATTCTTTTCTCTTTCTATATTCTCTCTTGCTTTGTTTTCCTTTTAATACACAAAATATCAAAAGGTATTGAACTTATTTAATTATAATATTTATTTTTGTTATCTTCTAAAGGTTAGTTATTTCATTTTTTTTTTTTTTTTTTTTTTTTTTTAAATCCACACTGATCCATTCTATTCATTCCTCTTGACTCCACACCCAGTGGGTGGGCCTGTTTCTGCAGTGAGCATGCATTTGCAGTGCCCTGAGGTTGCACAGCTACAAGTGCCGGGACATGCAGCAACAACAACAACAACAACACATTTCAAAAATGACTTAACTTGCCCAAAAAAGAAAAATAAATCAGTGGATTCTGGCTGTACTTTAAATTGTCTTTCAGCCAAGTTCCAACCACTGTCGTCTATGAGAAAGAAAGACAAATACAGCCCAAATCACAACGACAGTATCAGCCCTATTAGATAAACACTTTAACATTTTTATGTTCATGTTTACAGCAACAAAACTAAAAAATGATGGCAAGTTTAAATTTCTTATCAGTTTTTTTTTTTTTAATTGAAAAAGAAAAAAAAAAGTTTAGGAAAAAAAAAATCTTCTCCCTCCCTCTTTCTCTTTTACTCTTTTTACTTTTTCTTCTTTTCTAATAATTCTTCCTTAAATAAAAATGTTAGATATCTAAGCTTTACTGATGATAATAATAATAAAAAAGAAGTTTTAGACTATGTTGGACAAAATAGATTCAGTGATGTTGTTTCCATTTAAATTAATTCTAAAATAATGTGGCTATAATCCCCACCAACACTTTTATAAAAAAAAAAAAAAATTAAGTTAAAAGTATGGCCACAAATGTGTGTCACCCAAAGGGGCATTAAAGTAATTATCTTTGAGACAATTTTGTTAACTAATGTCCAAGATGATACACCCAAAATAATGTTAGGATATAGCAATTACATTATATACTATTATTAGTGTTATTTATTTATTTAATAAATTCTGTTTAAAACTACTGCTAGGGCATTAAGTAGATATTAAACACATGGCCCTCATGCATTTGCATGAGGTGCCTATTTATTATTTAAGATTTATATTTTGAATCTCTTTCTGTTTTCATATTAAATGCAAAATTACTTAAAATCAACCCAAGATTTTAAAATATGCCTGAATATTTTTTCCATATTTCAAAGGACAACACTAGGATCTTTTTTTTTTTTTTTTTTTTATGCAATATTACAATGTAACTATTTGACACAAGAACATGATTGTTGTCTAATATGAATACAAACATGCATGTATCTGTCTGAGCTTTAAGTAATCATAAAAAATTATATTCTTAGAAGAATTTTATAAATTATAGGCATTTATTTTTAGGTTTTTATGAATTCTACAAGATCTTTTTCTGTTGGGTTTTTTAAATATCTACAATTGTTAATTTTTATTGACCTTTCCAAAACTGTAAAAGCAGATTTTCTGCCACAAATAGATGATACTGTGCTATTCATTGTTTGGTTTTTGTAACACAGTTGTTAGAAAAGTTAATTTTGTGTCTTTATATAAAGAGATAATAATTAATGTAGCCATTAGATGGTAAGCAATCACTTTCAAGTAAAGAAAATAAACATTTTAAGAGAATTTACTAAACTTGTTAATTTCACCTCGTGATTTATAAATCAAGCCTTATTTTTTTTTCTTTAACAATAGCTCTTTATAATGAAGGCTAAAAGTCTAGAATAAAAATTATTTTCTAACAAATCTATTTTTAATGAATTGTAAGTACAAAAACATTTAACATTAATTTTACTTTGATAAAAAAAAGTATCATTAAATAATAGTATCAGAATTTCACATATTTATCATTTGGTGCCTTTTCTTTTACGTTTTCATTCTTTTGTAAATATTGGTTTAAAATGTTTACACTATTTACATTGTTCGGACTGTTGTCCTCATCTTTATTGTCATATGACATTTTAGCCATTGTATGCTATGGCCTTCTTCAGGTGATATACGTTTGAATTCCAAACCATACCCTTTCTCTTTTATCCACAGAGGTAGATTCTTCTAGTTCCACATGCTAAGCCCTTTTGGGATATCTCAGTTTCAGTTATTTTGCTTTATGACAATGATGATGCGGACAATAGTCTGAACAATGTAAGTAATGTAAATAGTTACAATACCTCATCACAGAAATAGACAGATCCTGAAGAAGGCAGGAGCACACAATGGCCGAAATGTTGTGAATATGACAATAAAGATGAGGACAACAGTCCAAACAATGTAAATAGTGTAAATAGTTTCAATAATTATCTGAGAAATAGACATATGTTGGTTTAAAATGATTAAACTTGAAAAATCAGTATCCATCTTCCAAGATAAAGACTTTTCTGAATTTCTAACTTTTCCTTAAATTTTGTGAAGATTTATTAATCTTATTCTTAGAATTGTGACCCAAACTGTTTTTTTTTTTTTTTATTAAAGTGTGCTGCTTTTTATTATTATAATTATTATTATTATTATTATTATTATAAAGTTGTTTTCATGACTGAATTAACCTTATTAAAGAAAATTTGTCTGATTTCAATCTGTCTTTATTCACATCTTCAGATTTTATTGATTTATTAAACTAGAATAAATTCTGATTTTACATTAAATCCATTTTTAAAAGTTATTCTATCATAGGTTAAAAGAAAAAGAACTGCACAGAAGTTTGTTCTATTAACCTTTTCCAACATGTATTTAAATACATTTTTTATTTAAATGAGATTTTAACTGAAATAATTATATTTTGTAAACTGGCTAATACAAGGATTTAAATAAATATTGCTTGAATTTAGAATTTCTTTTGTTCAACCTTAAATGTTTATTTTGTAATTTGTATATAAATTAAAAAAAATTATTTTATATCGGTGCATCTTCCTTTTCAAATTTCTATTTTGCATTATGTCACAGAGCGCTTTTGTGTTTTAATTCTTAATCTCTCTTCTTCCTCAACATATTTCATCCCATATTTCCCCTTCCCGCCTTTGTATTACAAAAGGCTATGACTTCCATCAAAGATGTACAGGAAATATTCCAATTCTTTTAAATTTTCTTTGTTCAACTAACTTTGAAAACTATTTGGTCTCTGAAGGTCATTTGTAGTTGAGTAATGACTAGAAACACAGCTTCTAACACCAATCAGGTCTTTCTTAATTGGTTTCAGATAACATTTAAAAACCCAAATGATTTTCTAAATCTTTCTATGCAAATCTCTAATAATCTAAGATAGAAACTATTTTACATTCATACAATTTTTAAGACAAAAGGACAAAGGCAACTTTGAAAAATGCAGGTTATTTATTTAACAAATGATTCCTGTTTTATTTTATTTATATTTCAGTGTTTATTTGCACCATCTTCAGGGTATTACAACTGGATATGATTTTCTCTGCTTATTTATAGGAGTACATTTTTCAAAATAGATTCAGATGGGATAAAGAGTATAAACTAAGATAGTGGATAGGATTACTAAATATAAATCAGTGATTTATAAAGAAGAAAAAAAGAAGAAAAAAAAACATTATTTTCTGCCTTTAATGGTTACACTTTAGATGTATCCAGTTTATAGGAGATAAACCAACTAGTGTGTGTCATGTGTATAACTTCATAATTAAAAGCATCATGGTAAGAATCTGTGTGTGTGAAGCTTTATAAATTATGATACAAGCAAAACTAAATCCTTAAGTTTGGCACTGCATTATTAATATTTCTTCCCTTTCCACGGTATTCTTTTTCAAGGCTCCCCAGTTGCAGTAACCTTATTGTTAAATTTTATTCTCATTTCTGTAGCCATAGCAGGATATGACAATACAGCTATGAAATTCAAATTCAGGAATCAGTCACCTTCAGTGGTAGCATAAACGTTTTGCACAGCAAATAGTCACATACAGAGTAATAAAGGTTAAAAAAAAAAAAAAGTGATTAAACTATTTTAAATTTATATAGACGCCCCCCCCAATCTTTTCACTGATGTTATTTAGAAGTGT
>CAHIKZ030003010.1:197500-280000 GCA_903632075.3 Acanthosepion pharaonis | reverse complement strand
GTAGTAATTCTGTCATTGAATAATTTTATTCTGTGGGACAAAAGAGAAAATCCTGCTCAATTTTTTTTTTTTTTTTCCATAACTCGGTTGCCAAAGTATGGAGAGGATACCCCCGCATAACATTTTGAATATAGACTTGGTTTTGTGTGTGTGTGTGTGTGTCTGTGAATATACATACGTTTTGTTTTTTTCTCTTTCTCTCTCCTTATTTTTATTTTATTTTAAACCCATTTTTTTGTATTCAACTGAAAGTATCAATTGGTACTTCTTATTACTGTAGCCCTTTTGTTACTTTTCACTATCTTGCACTTTTAGAATAATGAGTCAATATTTTTGTTTTTATTCACCAACCCATTAGAGAGAAGGAAAAAAAAAATAAAATACTGCTTGCTTTGTCTCTGCTTTTTTGTCTCCAATATTGCTAAAGTTGCAATTCTTTCTTTCTTAATTGAAACATTTGTATTTTTAAAGGGGGAGACAATGGGGTTTGGTGGGGGTGAATGCTTCTTGCTTAATACTGCTTTGGCGGGATGGATCAATTGCATCATGTCCCCCGCTGCGGCAGTAAAAGACCTCACTATTTTGGAATCGGTTAATGTCTCTGTTTGTCTGTCACCTCAGCAGGCACACTCATAAGGTTGTTGCAGTCCTCCTTTCCTTCTCCTTCCTCCTCAGCTGATTTGTAACCATTGTGGCACTTGTATGCTGTGCAACCTGAAATGGAGTCTCCTCCCGGCTATGCTAAAAGCCAGGTAAGTTGGAGTCTGCTCTCAGCAGAAATACCAACACTTCTCTCTATATATCTATCTGTCTCTCTCTTTTTTTTTTTTTTTTTATTTCAGCTGATATCAGATTTGCAATTTGCAAAATAAGGGAACCTTGTATTCTTATAATAATTAATAACGAGTTTTGGGAGGTGGAAGTGATCTTTTGATTGTTAAAAACATTGTTCTCATTCATCATATCTCTGCCATAACGCAACAATATTGACCTTTTTGGGACTTCATGCCCTATGATTAATTGGATGAAAAGTTTAACTCTTTGTTTGCCCAACTGATCTCCTCATTATTAGCTTAATAAATTACATTCCTCTGTCGGGGAAGAACAGCTGCAAGAAATGGGAAATGCATTCAGTTTTAAAAACTATAGAAAACTTTATGGTCACTAAACTGATTTTCAACTCTAAAAATAGGAGCATCATCATTATAATAATAGTAGTTGCTCTCATTTTGTAAAATAGTAAGGATTATTTATATATGGATTAGTGCTTTTTTTTTCTTTTTTCCAAGGATCAAAATTTCTGTGCACTCTATTTAGGTTTAGTGTTGCTCTTTGGTTTTCTACCTAAAATCAATTTAGTATCTATGCAAAATTTGGTAAAATTAATTTTCAAATACTATGTTGTTCAAGCAGCAGATCATAGGTGCAGGATGACTTGTCACTACCAACTCATCTTCATGACAACTCAAGGACAACTTGGTACCAGCCTACTCAGTGCAAGGACAACTCAATGGCATACAAACTATGAAATTTTTTTTGTCAACTTTTTAAAAACAAATAGAAGTAATTTATTAAGGTTCATTTTTTTTTTTTTTTTTTTAATACATTATTTTTAATTTAAAAATTTATTGAAAATTGTCTGCAATTCCCTTGAAATATTCAGTTGGAAATCATTGTGAAAAAGAAAAAACAACTTGCAAAATTCTTTCGCCTACCTTCATAGACTTCTTCAATTTAGGGGAATGGGGGATGACCTTCAATTAAATGCTCAAAGAAGGTATCTCTGTTTTTTTGTGCCTTTTGCAGCCCCATAATGAATCTCCATATTGTGGGGGGGGGGTGCTCCTTCCCTAGTTTTGTGTGCAGTTCTTCTTTTTGCTGTTTCAGCATGTTTGTCTGATCTTCCTTGTGCAATGTTCTCACCAGTCAGCCAAATAGGCTGTTGTAACTAATCATTTACCAAGACAAACAGCCAGATTTTGAAAATCATTACGACTGATCTAAGAGATGTGCACACTATGACAGCCAATACTGGTCTGGGGCTATGAATTTGATGCCAGTGTTGAGTTGTCCTTGCGCTGAGTAGGCTGGTAGTGAGACCTTCTGGTAAGGAAATGTCTCCTCCTGGCAGAACACTGGCCTAATGTATATGTCACTTTTCCTGCTTACCTCCAGGTTGACTGCTTGTATCAGGAGGCAAGATTCATTCATTAAGTATGCTTCAGTATGACAGCTGTTTTAAACAAAGAAATACAAGATTGCACTGTTCATTAATGTACAAGATTGTAAGCAGCCAAACAATTTACCTTTACCACTCCCCAATGATTATAAAAGGGAGAAGTACACTTGCTATCCATCTATAATTATGGCCTAAAGTCTTTTATTCATTTCAAATTTAAATCCAGACAAAATTTTTTGTTCTATTAATCCTCTATAACTCTTCATTACAAATTGTAATTCTTAAATTGACCTCAAGTCGTTTGGAAATAATGTATAAAAGTTAATTCAATTGTATGAAGACCCGGAGGATCTGGGTTCAATTTTGGGTGTAAGAAATTTCCAATTCTAGCAGTTCATTTCTGATAAAAATTGCAGTAAATGTCCTTCTATACTGTCATAGTTTTTCATAGGAATGAACAAAAAATAAAGTTATCAAACAAAAATTGTTTATTACAAAATTAAAAGATGCAGTTTTAAATATAGATGTAAATAAACAAAATTCTGAAGTTAATGTTGAGATGTGTACAGTCAATGGTTTTTAATTAGTTCTGCATGTCTACAACTCCATGACTTCTTCACATTCCTTCTGAGGCTTTTGCCACAAGTCATTCACTGTCATTGGTTCGTTTATCCTAACATTTTTGTTGATAATCTTTCAAAGATTTTCTCTTGGGATTTTGGGCAGGCCATGTCATAACTTTGATGTTTTCAGCTTCAAAGAATTGTTCTGCCATTTTTACAGTATGGCAAGGGACATTACCTTGCCTAAAGATAGTCTTGGGGACAGGAGATACTTTCAGGAAAGGAACCTATACATTACTGCATTGACTTTGCCATGTAACCAAATCAATGGAAGTTGGTTTCATCATCCACACTAATCTCTCAATTTTTGTTTTGTCACAGATTTGGGCAACAATCTTTATTCATCTGGTGTCAGAGCTGACCAAAATAAACTTGAAAAGTACTGTTGCCCAATTTTTATTGGGGCAGGGATAGGGTTCATTTGCAGTGTCAAATCAGTCTTTTTTGCTGAGGAGTGTTATGACAGCAGGAGAATGTGCATACAAGGTTCTGTTTCACACATCAGCAATGCTACACTCTCTGCTAAGAGATTTTTTGTGCCAAATTCTTCAGTGACTTGTTGTGCATCGCCCATTCTGCTGTATCAAAATATTCAACAAAGGAGTCTTTGAATCAACCAATTCTGCTGAGGAGTCATTTTATGTCTACTCATGATTTTCTTAAAAGAACTGGTATCTTCATAAACCTACAATATTTTAGCAATTACACTCTCAGGTTGATTAACTTCTTTTTTGCAATAATTATTTTCCCATTAAATTTCTGAATGATTAATCTTTTCAATAGCTTATCAGGATAATTTAGGAGACATTGCTGCATATGAATAAGGAATATTTGCTGACATTGCAACCTTATCAGATTTAAATTGGGAATTATTAGAGTTTTTTGTTTTATTTTAGCCCCCCCCTTCCCGAATATAAATGTCAAAGTTTGTTCTCTAATGCTTGGTGGTGATATTTTTTTTTTATTTAGTAATAAACAGTTTTTGATAACTATATTTTCTAGGCAATTATTTTGATGAGCTTTCTTCTTTGATACCTCAACTTTACAAATTTAATTGTAGTACTAGATTGACAGTTTGGTCTCATCATTTCACAGTTGAAATTGCTAAATGTAACCATAAATTCTGTACTCTCTTCCTGCTTCTTGCTTTCTGATCAACTTTGTTTTTAAATTTTTGAAGACCATTGTCAATCATGATCTTCTGTCTCCTTCATTCCTGTTCTTTTATTATCCTATTTCGCTAATTTTTTTTTTTTGTTCAGATTCTTTCACACTTGGTAATATCTTGTTTCTTAGTGAAAATGAAATACTCAAAAGTAAAAGTATATATTCAGTGGGGCTATGTCAGGCATTCAACCTTATGGATGTTAATTGTAACTGCATTGTTGTATTATGTATGAATATTAAACTGGGCCAACTGTAACCTGCATTAATGTTGTTGCCAATAAGAAATGCACTTTTGAGCTGAAGTTCTTTTCAAAAATCTGTTTCTCAAATAGGCTACCTGAAAGAAATGAACCACTTTGAACACTTTTAGAAGAAAGCCCAAAATACAGTAAATTAACCCCAAAATGATTAAACATAAAAAGAAAAAGTTCTCCCAAACTACACTATAATTCCAAATTTCAGAATTCTACTAAAAATCTTGCACAACAGTTTCTTCAATGACTGTTCCACAAAACACCTTATTTGGCATGAAGTGCTATAAAATAAAAAATGAATCCTATTGTTGAAGGTGAGAGTTTAACATTAACTTTTCAGAATAAAAAAAAAACCAACAAAAAGCCTGATTCATCTGGCTTGCAAACATCAAAATTATAACAGCCATTTAAAAAAAAAAATATATAAAAAATATGATTGAAAATATATTGTGTGAGGAACTTTTTCTGAATAGCAATGTCAGGCATTCAACCGTGTACATTTCAGTTGCAACTGCATTGTTGTATTGCATATAAATATTGGACTGAGCCAACTGTAACCTGCATTAATGTTGTTGCCAATAAGAAATGGATTTCTGAGATGAGAAGTTGTACAAATCCCCAAATCTGTACATGTCTGCCTCTGTAGGTTGTAATATTTGTTTCCTGCTGCTGCTGTTCAGTATATAACAACCCAAACAAGATTTTTAACCCACTTTTCTCTTCTCATATTCAAGTAGGAAAGATGCTTACATAGATGTTTCAGATGATTAAAACCTGATTTTTGACCTTAAGTAAATCGTATGGGAGTGTTGGTGGGTAATTGTTAAAATACTCATTATCTAAATTTAGTTATCACTTTATTTTGTGCAGAGAAATTAACCTGGGTTCATGTCTTTTTTTGATTTAATAATACTAAAGGTAAATTGTGTAATGGGATCAGATTTAGTTCTCTTCTTTTGTTCTCTATTTTCTCCAACCATCTTTGGCATATATCCTTCCTCTCAGGATTCTGAATAAAAGATCCAACTCAGATATTCTGTGACACCTTCTGGGGGTTGATCTTTGGTCTTGGTCACCAATAATGTGGTACCTTTGGCCGCCTTCAGTCATGGGACCAATAACGTACCACCTTCTGGCTTTTAATGTCTTTAGGATGTATGATGCTACAGTAAGTTACCGAATTAACCTGTTCAGTCCCAACCTTTATCCTATCCCATGTTGTGAATTTTTAATCATGAGATGGTCAGGTCCGGTTGCTGTCAGAATCTTTGGTACCAAGTCAATCTGCTCAAGTGAAGGGTGCACATCAATAAAAAAAAAAAAAAAAATGATGCACAGATAAGTAACAAAGTTCACCTTCTTTATATAGGTTCTTTGGTTTACAGCAATTATTGTCCCAACCTGTCTTAATTAAAAGAGTGTCACATTTAGGCAAGTTCACAGAGCTGGATTATGAAATTCTATTTTCAATGTGGAGTTCATTCTGTTCTTGGTGTTAGTGTAATTCTGCTTTTTGATGTTAACTTGTTCGGTTTTTCGATGTTCACTTTGATATGCTTTTCATATTAACTTTGTTGTTGATTGCTTCTTGGTCTTAGCATAGTTTTTCTTCAAAGTTAGAGTTCTTGTTCTTTGCAGGGGTCATGTGGGCAATCTCAGCAAGCTGGTCGGTCTTCAATACGGACTCTTAACAGCGCTCGACAGAATTCTCCGTGCTTCTCCAGACTTGTTTCCTTGGCCTTGTGTATTTGCTTATATAGGCCCTTGCTCCATATCAGCGTGGGGCAAGACATGGTCTGAGGTTTCAGCGATTGCTCTAAATCCAATTAAGGTCCATTGTTTAAAATCGCTTATGCTTGCAATTTTTGCTAAGACCTCCTCTTTAGCTGGGTATGATGAAGGATATTGATCTGCCCATGCCCCTCCTCTCACTTATTGACATCTTACACTAACACCTTTCGAAAGGGCATTAATAATTTCTCCATCTTTCCTGTTATCTTTGCTGTGCCTGCCACTATGGCTACCACTTGGCCAATGGCATCTCAATCTTCATGATGTGATTCAATTTACCTCATTAATTAGAAGACTTTATCTCCTTGATGTTTCGCTTACATAGGGTTTTCTGGCTTGTCAGCATTAGAATTAAAATTATCATTCAGAAATTTGCCTATGCAAGTCTTTTTCTCACCTTGTCAAAATTCTGTTATTTAACACATGGCCCTTCTTGATTAGCCATTCCTTAAATTCTATGCCTGTTTACGAAGAATCTTTGTTTTCCACTTCTGGACAACAGATCGTATCTGCGTTCTATTTTGTTTTGATAACCAGCATTTTTAATGAGTATCATTCATCAATTTTGAAGATTACCTATTAGTAAAATTACAGCTTACACACTTTCTTGTTTTATAAACTTAAGACTCTATTGTTCTCAGCTCCGGGTCCTTCGACCACCCTCTTGGCCAAGTCAGCCCATCCTGACTATCTCCAGTGCCTTTCTCGTAATTAATTACTCTAAGACTTGCCACATTGCTCTATCAGAACATTATCCTTTCTGCAATTCTCATCCTTTGAGAATCTTAATTTCTTCTTAAAAATAAAATCTTTAATTTTCTTTCTTCATTGTAGCTGATCAGTCTATCCTTCATTATATCTTCTAAACCCTATTTTCCAGCATTAAATATTATAGCTGAGCAGTCTATCTTTTAATCCTTGTTTATCAGCATTAAACATCTTCCAACATTAAGTAGTGTCACATTCCTCAGAGAGGAAATTAACCCTAAGACAGCCTCTGTTTTTGAAAAGAGCATTAATCATTCCACTTTGGGCTTAGTCAGATTTCCTTTTGTCTGGAAGATAAAAATTTTGATTTTATTTAATGAATCTCAAACATGTCGTTCTCACCCACCTTTTTAATATCAATTTTTTTAAAACCAAAAACTAACTTTAAGTTTATAAATGCCTTAACACTTTGCAATGAATGTCTAAAAAAAAAAAAAAAAAAAAATAAAAGCGCTATCATAATCATGTGAATTTTAAAAAATTTTTTTTTTAAATAAATAATCTAACAAAATTCTGGGACCCCTGATTTGTGTTGGCTAGTTTTCATAACAGAATGTGCTTCAAATTAACCACTGTAATTGTGAAAATTTGTCAAAACCAAGAAAGAAAAAAAAAACACTTGAAAATGTAGAATGGTTTCAAGGCAGTTACTTGTTGGACTTAGTTTTAATACACAAGTGTTTTTTTTTTTTTTTTCTATACTTTTGAATTTGACTGCTTTTATTTGTTTGCCTACCTGTTCAAGCTATTTAACAAACCTCCCTATCATGTCCATTTAACAGCTATAGTTTTCCATATAATTTTAGAATTTAATTGCTTAATTTTTTTCACATGCTTTTGAAGTAAAAAGATTATAGCTCTTAAGAGTGCAGCTGTTCCCCCCACCCCACCGCACCCCGAGTTTTTAATAAATTACTTCCCTTAACTACTTCCAACAACCTACCACCCATCTCTGTCCCTGGGTTACATTAATTTCACATTATCCAGATTGTATTTTTATTATTATTTAAAAAAGACATTTCACTGTACAATTGTTAGGATTTTACAGTTGTCTCTTTGACAAAATGTAACTGCTTTTACCTTTTCACTTTTTGCACATTGCAAACATCAATTTACACAAATACTTGACCATAATTTAAAGACTATTTGCTTGCAGTTTAATATGAATCAAATACAAAATATATTGTTCAGTTTATGTAACAAAATGTTGACTTAAAAATGCCTTTTTCTTGTCATCTGTTCTTTTCATTTTGCCTTTCTAATTTAAATGATTAATTCTTAAAACAAAATCCTATTTTATTTATTGTGACCAATTAAAATCCTTGTTATTTTGTAACCTTGTCTTTTTTAACCCCCATTTTGTATTTTCTATCAGGAAAGTGTCATTTGTGGATGTTGACATTTTTTTTTAACTGGTAACTTGATCTTTACAATTTCTCATTCTATACAATATTTTTATTTTGTCATTGTAGCTTTCTCTTATGTTTGATTGCTTGTTGTCTTTCTCTCTCTCTCTCTCTCTCTTTCTCTTTTCCCTAAATTCTGTTGACAGAAACCAAAATTTTCAAATAGAGGCTCATTATAAGTGTTTTGCTTCGCTTTTTTCGTTTTTTGCAGGAGTTTTATTGCCGAGATGAAAATATACGTGAAGTCCATCAGCAAACGTAAGTTCTTGAACGGGTGTCCCTAATATTATCAGAACGTCCCTGTTATTCTGTACATGTTATGTGTTTTCAGTGTGTGTATATATATATATATATATATATATATATATATATATATATATATATATATATAAACTTTGTCATTTAGCTGATTAATGTTCCTAACAGCATCCCCACTTCAGTTTCGTAGATGGACCCCTCTGGGAATCATTCTGTCCACTTGTCAGGGTATATCACCAATTTACTATTTATACCTGTCAATTTTTCTTTTTATATGCAATTTTCATTGGTGCAAGTTTTTTTCATTGTGTGTATGTGTATATATATATATATATATATATATATATATATATATATAGGGTTCGCAGTTTGACAACAGTAATTTTATTTGATGAAAGAATTAATGTTTGTAGTAAAATATTTATAGATTTTCTCTTTGTGTTGATTTTTAATAGAACTTGTCTATTAACCATTACAAGCATCTATACTTATTATTTACTTTCATCTTAATAATACATCACTGATAATGAATGGAGAATGATGTGATACAGGTGAGACTTGCTTTTCTACAAAGCCATGAGGTTCTTGTAGCTTAGCGATTAAAGCAATTGGCCATTCTCCAGGTTTTCCTTTGAACAAAGGGATGTGAGTTTATCTTTTTATTTTTAATCCTTCACTCTCTACTCACTGCAGTAGACTGACAGCCTGAGTGAGTGAAGTTGTGGTAAAAGGCAATTAAAAAAAATTAAGATGAAAGATATTCAAAATTAATAATAATGATTGGCAATGATTCATCTAATAAAAATTATACTGCTGTTGTATATTTGTAGTCTTATATGAAACATAAAATTATACAGTATTTACTGCCATTTCTTATATGCTTTTTTGTGGATAAATTCAGGTATTTAAATGAACTTTTGTGTTTAGTAGTTATTTTTATATATTTTTTTCTTTTTACTATACCACTGTTTCTGCTTTTATTCCTTGAAGGTGAGCACTGGCAAAAGAGGCAACCAAAATGACAATATACAAAAATAAAATCATGCAATACATTAAAAGAAAATGGCAAACAATTTGGGATATGTTTCCAAACAACAAACTTTATGAAGATCAGTCAACAGCCAGACTTTCTAATAGAGAACCATTACCTAGTCGAAGACAGGACGTAGTGCTAAGCAGCGTCCAAATTTGACACACGCAAATAGTTACTCAATTTGGGATATGTTTCCAAACAAACTGTATGAAGATCAGTTGAAAGTCAGATTGTCTAATAGAGAACAATTACTTAGTCATAAACAGGACATAGTGCTAAGCAGATTCTGAATTGGACACATGCAAATAGTTACTCAAAGCAGAAATGGCTTCTCTGTGCATCTGTGATCAATTTCTCACTGTCACGTACGTCTTAATAGATGGCAAAGAATATAAGAAAATGTGCCAAAAATACTATGATGTACCAAACCATACTGTTATGGTCAAAAATGTATCTCAAGTAATTATTAAAAAATACACCTTTTAAGTGCCAAATCTAGGTGTGTCGTCAGTGTTGTTGCTCCCCTGTCACTAGAAGTTTCGGGTCTAAATAAACAACATACTTCTTTGTTGGGCGACCCGACTGAATATGATTAGTATTTGGGTCTCACTCAGAATAAAATTTACTACTAGCTTTAGGACGTGCATTATATAAGTTCCCCCAGAAAATGGCAACTAATTGAGACTTCACTTGGGCTATTCGATGTTAGATTGGGTATGCTTGGTTGAACTGATCTTCCTACATGCGGACAAGACACAGTGTTTTTTTTGGAAGAAGAGAAGAAAACAAAGCAATAAATATATATATATATATATATATATATATATATATATACATTAATAAAATAAAAATGCTTTATTATATTGGCTTGTATTATGATTTTTCTTTCTCTTCCTCCCCTTTTATCTTCTTTATTATATCTTATTTGTTTGGTCTTTCTCTTTTTATAACTTTCCTTTTTATTCTTATTTTTCTTAACTACACTTAACAAAATGTTTACAATAAAGTGATTAAAATGACTTAGACCATTTACAAAAAGAAAACTTCTAAAATGCGGTATGAATAATTTGGGATATTGATTGATATTCTAATAAATTCCATTTAAAAACTAAGAGAAATAACATTTAACTAAAATTGCTTAAAAATAAATTAATCAAGCTATTTACATGTGAAATACTAGTTAAAAAAAAGAAAACACAACATGTAAATTTTAGATAAAATAGGTTACTCCCCAAAAAATATCCTTAACAGAAGAAATTCGTTTAAAAACTAAGAGAAATAACATATAACTGAAATTGTTTGAAATAAATTAATCAAGATATTTATTTACATATTAAATAATAGTTAAAAGAAAAAATAGCGTGTAAATTTAGCTAAAATAAGTTATTCCTAAAAAAATTATCCTTAAAGGAAACCGATTGAAAAAATAAGTAAATATGACAAAAAAACAAAAAAAAAACCCCCAGAAATGAAAAAAGGGTAATTATGGAGAGGAAAAAAAAAAAAATTGTGAGTAAAGGAAAAATTACGTGTAAGAATATTTTTGTAGTAAAATAAATCTACTCGAAAGACCAGTATAATGCAAAAATGAAGTCGTTGAATATGTGACTGAATGCAAATCGAATAAATTGATTTTCTGAAGCTTCTCGTCATCTATATATACAATTTTAACATACATTATACAAATCTATATACAATTTAAACTTTAAAAGTATTTAGTGGTGGTATTTACAATGTATGATCATCCACACTGGGAATGTTCGTATTTTTAGTAGTTTTGGGTCACTCATTAGCCCTATTTATCCATAACCACCTGGTTGACTTTTCGACGGACTCCAGGATCATTTGAATCACCCTCCTTTCTTTTATCCAGTTATCCCTAGGCTAGTAAGGGCTCGTATCATTGACTGTCCGGCGAATCCCCTACAGCTGATCTCGACCGGGGAAACAATGAGGGTGCCATCCTTTAGTTCTACAATCGTCTAAGAGTCCTTCATATTTACTGTACTTTCTCTCAAATGCCTCTCTGCATATGCTCCTCACCCCATGGGACAGTTAACTCCAGCAAAATAATCTGTTTTGTGGCATCCGAATAAACGATTATGTCTGAATGGAGTTTGGAGGACGATATATGTATAGACTATCTGAAAAAAAAACGAACCATTTCAAACACTTATATAAAAAAAAAAAAGTCTAAAATGCTAGTTGACCCCAAAATACCTAAATATAAAAAGGGAAAGTACTTTCAGAATTCTACTGAAAATCTTGCACAATTGTTCCTTCAATGACTGTTCCACAATGCACTTTACTTGGCATAAAATTGTCTACAAGGTTGGTGTGTTGTAAAATAAAAATTTAATTCAATCCAATCAACTTAATGGAAAAAAAATAGTGGCATGGTTTTCCTTCTCCGCAGATTAGAATTCATAGTCCTTTTCCTTCAATGACTGCCACCCAAAGCTAAAGTCTTTTTTTTTAATCTTTAGTTCCCAAATAGAAGGCCCAAAGGCCACCCAAGGTAGAAGGTTACTGATTGTGATTGTTAGGAGGATCAGGTAGTGCATATTATAGGATAGATAATAGTTGATCCTGGACTTTGAAGATGTTAACATTTGTAGGGCCCAGGAAGCATCTTCTCGGGAGACTGTTCAACAAAGTAACAATTCTGGAGTTGTTTGAGTGAGACTTACTCTATAACCAAAGGAACATGAAAAGAATTCATTTACCACTGTGAAAATAGCATGATAGGTCCTAGCTGTGAAAATTTGTGATAAGGAATGTAATTTGTTAGAACATCTACCATAGTGATAGTAGTGAGAAACTAAGCAATGTTTTGTCTGGGTTGCAGGGTAGAAAATAATTTGTCACCCACAAAGCTGTGTAAACATTTTTGAACTGTCAAGGCTGAACAGTGAGAAATATGTAACAATTCTACTATTTAACCCATAGCTGGAGGGAGAAGAGATGGATTCAAGCTTTTCTTAAGAGCATTAGTGTGAAAGCGAACACAGTAGACTAAGCTAGAATTTGAACTCCAGTAACTGCACCTCCTCCAGTTGTTAGCCTCTGGAAAACACATTTCTTGCAAATATATATCTTGTTAATATTTGTTTGTTTTAATAGAAAATTATGCAAGCTAAATGCTACAGTTGCTTTTTGTAATATTTATTTAAAGCTAGCTTAGAAGCCACCCTTTGGGCAGACTTTAGGCTATCTTCTGTGGAGGGCATTTGAGCCTTTGACCTTTTACCTTCAGCATCTGATGGATGTAAAAGTTATAAGAATTTAGAAATAATAAAATTATTTTATCTATATTCAGCTTCTTAATTCGTCATAATCTTTCTTCGTATACACAACTTTTCTCCATAGTTGGTTTACATTTATTTTGCACGCACTTTTTATTTTCTTTTAAAATCGCCTTTCTTTATGATCCCTCCACATAAAGTCACTCATAAAAGTCATTAGGGAACCTGAACTATGTAATATTTTGAATATGTTACAGTATGCATGGTAGAAAAAGAAAGCGTGAGCAACATACCATACCCTGTTTTAAAATCAACAAAAAGCAAAATTAAAGTTAAAACTTTAATAAAGAATTTTTTTTAAAACCTTTCACTCTGTTTAATACTTAAATTTAACTTATTTAATTTTTAATTGTGTGTAACTACAGTACTTACTGTTACTTCAGGTTGTTTATTATTCACTAAAATCGAAAAACATACGGACACGCATACACTGAGCTTTATTTATATAGATTTTTACTTGATACTTCCAGATAACTTTTTTGAAGAATTTATTTTCTGTCATTACCAACACCTTAAAAAAAAAAAACAGCATAACTTACTCTCCTTGTTCATCCATAATTTTTTTTTTTTTTTTTTTTTTTTGGTAATGATACCCAAAATTTTAATAAAATGAAAATATTAACACCAACAAAACGATAGAAAATGGGCCTCATTGGGGAATTCTTAGCACATTGTCTACTTTTTGATTCCTTTTTTTGAAATTTTTTTGATAAGCAAGAGTTGTAGATGCTTACCAGTGGTATTTGGTTATTTGGGCTTAAGTTTGAATGGCCTTTGGATGTTCATCTTTCTCTCTTTGGTTCTGATTTTTTGCAGACGTATTGGCCAGAGAACATGGATCAAACAAGCAAGTGGCTTCTAAATCTTGTGCTCTCTCTTTGGTGCGCCAATTGTACCACATGAATGTCATTGAATCTTATACAGGACAAAAGAAGAAGAAAGATGCTGATAAGGTAAGATGACTTTTCAGCTCGTTGGCTGAAATGACAGGAATAAAAGCAGCTGACAATTGATCTACAAACTACAGGAAACTGACTGTGGGCTTTTAATTAAGGGGAGATAACTTGGTTTATCACACGCTTCATTTGTTTATTTGGAATTGTGTGTGCATTGAGTATAAAAAAAAAAACATTCTGATCGCTAAAATAACAATTCATTTAAAACTTACTTTTCATGAAATAACTAATAATAAGAAAAATAATGATTTAAATTATGAAAAGAAAAACTTGCGGGTTGGGGTGGGGGTCTATTAATGTTCATCCAAAATATTATTAACTGCCAAATACAAAAACATAAATGTTTTTGGAATGGCAACCTGAATTCAGACAAATAGGTACAAAAAAAAAAAAAAACAGACTCTGCAAGTTTTTAAATTTTCATACTTTGGGGATTATTATTTAAGTTTAATTTAAAATTAATGATTTGGTCCAAAATTTTGTAGGGTTTGTGTTTGGTTGAGGATTGTTTTCACAAGTCAGAAGATTGTATTTTTGTTTTTAAATTAAGATAAAATACTAATTGATTCTTTGTTATATGTTATATAAATTTAGATGTGCTAACTGTAGAATTGGTGAGACATCATGTTATTTCTGCAAATATGCAATACAATACTGTTATGAATAAAGATCCTCCATTTTATTGATATTTGTCAAATAATGATTAGTATAAGCACAAGATATAAAAGATAAAGAACAATTAGGAAAATGTTTATCAATTTAACATGTCTCGCTTTTATTAAAGTTTCATTATTAATAAAAGTAAAACATGTTAGATTGATAAATGTTTCCTATTTGTTTTTTATCTCTTTCTGTTGGATTCTGTGATCCATATTTGATCTTTACTCCTTACCAAATCAAATACTAGTTCTTCCAACAAAGAGGAGCATATGTTCAGTTTCTGCTTGACAGCACATTTTATCTCTTTTCAGGCATACAAACTGATAGATGTAATGCACACTGTTTAAAGTATAAATAAAAATAAGATGCCTATTTCAAATATGAGTAAACCACTAGATAACACTCAAAGTTATCGGTTGTGATCGGTAAATTGTCGCCATTCTATGTTTTTAATTTCACACATGCACATTTTGATTTTGTTGACTGCACAATATAGTGGGGTCAGTTGAGCTCCATCTGTGAGAAAAAAAGAGCACCATGATGAAATTCGCTCTGCCAGAAATTTGGAAATAGCATTCACACCAGAAGCTCCAATACAAATTTTTCAGAATTTGGGTGTCAATCTGAAAACAGTGCTGAGGATTCAGAATGAGTTGGATGAGTCTAATGATGATTACGAAACTACAGCAGCACAGAAAGCTCATTCTGATTGTTCTGATAAGAAAAGAATTCGCAAATTTGTTGGTGAGGGCTTCAGACTCAATACAGAGGCCTACATCAAGTGCCTTGAGGAGGTCGTCCTGCCCAGGGTAAAGAGGGTGACAGGACTCTGCACCATGCCATACAAGCAGGAGAACTCAGTCATGGCTGTCAAACAATTTCTGTGACCACATCACCCCCCCTTACATCTGGCCACCTCACTCCCCAGACTGCAAGCCCTCTGATTATTTATTGTGTGTGGGGCACAGTTGAGTGAGAGAGCAACAAAACTTCTTGTAATGCAAAAGATGAACTGAACGCAAGGATTATAGCAGCATTCACCAACTTAAACAAGGAGACTGTCCAGAAGAGTTGCAGGAGATTCTGAAGTAGCCTGGAGATTGGGGTTGAAGCCAATGGCGATTTTATTGAATAAATTCACTCAAGTATTTCTCGATATTGTGTAATTTTGGTAAATATATCTTAAAATGAGATATTGTTATTTTCATTTTTGCGTAATTTAGATGACAATTTATCAATCACACCTCTCTCTCTCTCTCTCTATATATATATATATATATATATATATATATATATAAATATTTTTATTTTTACTTTAAACAGAGTGTAGAAGAATGAACAGTAAGATCTTTTATGCTTCAAAACCTTAATTTAAAAACAGTGCTCAATACAAAAAGTAGAGCCATAAGTATTTATTTATTTCTTATGCAGTGTTACATTAGAACATGCACATATCCATTACAAAATTATACATTTTTGTTTCAACGCCAAAAAAGGAAAACCTTTTTTAAAATGTCTCAAGTGGGGAATCACAATGTTACTAAAAACTTTTATTCAGAAATACAGTTATCAAATTTGAAAATTTTCATAAAAGGTATTCTAGAATTTACATGTGGAGATGGAAGGGAATCTAAGTCATTAGTAATTGTGGGCAAAAAGGAAAAAGTGGGGGGAAGGAAAAGAAAGAGGTCATGGGAAGAGGAGGAGGTGATAAGCGCTAAGAAGAGATAAATCTGGCCATGGAATTCCGTTAGAATGTAAAATTTGAACTTTAACGGTCTCTTAGGTTGGTTAGGTCGATGTATCAAGTGAAAATAATTTGTGGTCAGAGGCAGTTAAAGTATAGATTAGAATATTAGACATCTTTTTAACCTTTGTATTATTTTTGGGATAAATCATTGTGAAGGGGAAAAATAATTTGAGTAATATAATTTTTAATTTTTTAGGGACAAATACGTAGTGAAATCCATATAGAAATAAAAAGTAAAATAAGATTAAAAATTAGTATTGACTTTCAATTTCCATTAATGTAAAAGTTGGAAAAGTGAATTAATATTACTTGATGGAATCATATTTTTAAAAAAATAAAATAATTATAATATAGGCTCTAATGTTGTATTGAGCACTGTTTTATAAAAACAAAAATACTAAAGAACTTTGGATTTTTAACCTAACGGTTCTTTCCTATTTTTCTATATACTTACATGCGCATATATATATATATATATATATATATATATATATATATATATATATAAAAAAAAAATAAAAAGCAAATCCTAATGGAGTCTGCTACAGAGCAACACACCAGAGGAAGAGAGCTCAATGCCATATTAACTGGCAGAGCCTTAATATTCCTAAATAAATTCCCAGTAAATGACAACTAAAAGTTCTATGCAGTCTTTTCACACACACACACACACACACACACACTCACACACACACACACTCTCTCTCTCACTCACTCACTCACTGGGAATATTAAAAAAAATTTTTTTTTTTTAATTAGATACCACCCTTTGAGGTTGCTGTCAGCCCAGAACTGGAAGCTAACCTTGACGAAGCCCTGCAGTCTTGGAACATCACCCCTACTCAAGTGGTGAGTGTTGTTTTTTTTTTTTTTTTTTTTTTTTGATCATTTTACCCCAAGTAAGGTGATAATGCCACTAAGATGCAAGGGTTACTGTAGGTGGACCTGAAATCCAGAGAACTTTTCACTTTAGATATTGAGACATTTGTAAGTGGCTTCTGAAATAGCAACTTAGTTTGTCAATTTCAGTACCATTATCTTATGGATCTCCACTGACTTTTCTATACCTAAGGTTTAAAATTAATTTTTAAAAATGAAAAGGCATTCTTGAAGATTTCATTTAGCATTAATTGAAAGCTAAATGATTAAATTTATTATTTCCAGTAAGTAAAATATTCAGGTGAATTTTAAATAAAAATTATATAGATTGGAATCTCAACTTTTCGGCCCATTTAAGAAAATTTTCTTAAAACCAGACATTTTCTTAATTTTAAGAAACTTGTAAACAAAACAAAATTTTCAATTTTAAAAATTTTCAGAAATTTAGTAATATATTTGTGACACATTATTTGAGTAAAATTAGCAAATTTCAAGTTAAATAAATCCTATTTGAAACAAATTACTTATAGCATAAAAAAATATAGTATACAAGCATTTCTTAACAACGGATCCTCTTTTGATCATGTCTTTATTGACGTTATCAATGTAACTGATAAGTTACAAGGTGATTACATCTAGTCTGGATGACCAGAATTAACATAATTTTTCCAAAATCTAAGTGAACGCATTTTTAACTACCTAGTAATTTTTACAAATAACATAATATTTTCAGTAATTATCTAATATTTTATTGACTTTTATTTATGTTTTGAAGATACTTTACAAAAAAATGATAAAATTTAAAATAAAATGAAATTTTCTTAGATTAAATTTAAAATTTAATAACTGACATAAAATACCATGATAGAGGTAAAAATCAATAATTTATGAAATGTTACGGTATTTTATTTATTATTATCATCATGATGGTTATTTTATTATTAAATTTTTATAGTACTTTAAATTTTATTATTAATTACATAATTGTTGAAAATTTGGTATTTTAACCCAGTACCATTAACAATATATTTTTTTAAGGATTATGTCATGAATAGGTTCTTATAGGTAGAAATTGGGAATGCTTAAACACTAAATTTTTTTTTTTTTTAAATATTGGGTCACAAAGAACTTATGAGCTTTTCAATTTTTGATTAGTAAATGTACTTTTCACTTGACAAACTGACGGCTTGAAGCAATGCAGAATCTTAAACGATTTCTTATTATTATAAATTATTTAATTAAAATTTTTAAAAAATTTAAACAATTCTTGTAAAAATTAATTATTCATTGAAAAAAATGTTAAGACAGTAGTGTCCTTAATAAATCTTATTTATCAAATCAATTAAAAGCTTTTCTAATTAATGTCATAGTTTATTTATTATTATTTTACAATTCAGAGCAGATTTTTGGTGAATGGGTTAAATGTTTTACAAAAAAAATTGATTTACTATCTCCAAGGAATCTTCCTTATAACTAATAAAAATCCCCGCCCTTAATTATTTAATTTCTCAAAATTTTACCAAGTTTTTCTTAAAAAAAAAAAAAATTTCATTCATTTTTGAATATGTCCTGAAAGTCTCATTAAAATCTGACAATTATTTGATTTTTGAAAGAATTTCCAAATTGGTATGTTTTTTCCTGGAAAAAGCAAAAAAGAAACTAACCTTTATCTTTGTTCCACCATTGACGTAAAAAAAAAAAAAATTTTTAAGCAAAATTTTGAACGTGCTACAAAGGAGTAAAAAATTTCAAAAAATAATTTTAAAAAATACTTTGGTCTTTAATGAAAAAAACTTTGTTTTTATTGAGTTAGGGGCCCTTTTTCATCATGCTAGGCTGTTTTTTTACGTAACCAAGTGGAGTTCCCTACATAATCTGATTATAGCAAAGGAAAAATGTATGGGCTTTTCTTACACACATTTTATACATGACTATTATTCAGTTGCCAAATTTATTTATTATTTAAAATTTTTTTTTAACTACCACATCTATTTGAAATTGGTTTACTTTAGAAAATAAAAGGCTTCAAAAGAAAAACCTAGTCCTATAGTGAGGTATTACTTGGGTTCCCTAGGTTAATGATGATAATATTTAAGCACTAAAAACATTTGAAAAAAGCACTGTTAGTATTAAATTGTACAAAACATTTTATGCATATATATAACTTGTGGATGCAACTAATTATTACTGTGTAAGTATTTACTGTTATTATTATTTACCATTATGACTTCAATGAACCAAGGGACTAAAATATTGAAGTTTGTGATTTGTAAAATTTCTGAAATATTAAACTCTGTGTTTCAGTCTGTATCCTGTACGGAGCCAGTCTCTCTAGTAACTCATACTCAACTGGATGAGTTTGTTCCAGCACCAAAACGTCCTCAGCCGGGCGTGGTGTCTTGGTGTCCACCACAACCCAATTGGAATCCTTGGACAAATTGTAATATTGATGAAGGACCCTTGGCACATGTAAGAAAAATCCTCTTTATTAATCTTAATTTAATTTTTAATTTTATTCCTCCGCTCCTCTTCTTTTTCTATTCCTCCGCTCCTCTTCTTTTTCTATTCCTCCGCTCCTCTTCTTTTTCTATTCCTCCGCTCCTCTTCTTTTTCTATTCCTCCGCTCCTCTTCTTTTTCTATTCCTCCGCTCCTATTCCTCCGCCCTCCTCTTCTTTTTCTATCCTCCGCTCCTCTTCTTTTTATTCCTCCGCTCCTCTTCTTTTTTCTATTCCTCCGCTCCTTCTTTTTCTATTCCTCCGCTTTTTCTTTTTTCTTTCCGCTCCTCTTCTTTTTCTATTCCTCCGCTCCTCTTCTTTTTCTATTCCTCCGCTCCTCCTCCACTTTTGTTTTTTCTTTCTCTATTTCATTTATCATTCATTTTCTCTCTCTCTCACTTTCTTTCTCTCTCGGTCTATTGTTTTCTCTCTCATTTCCCTTTCTTTCTCTCTGGTTCTCTTTCTCTCTGTTTCATTTCTCTTGTTTTCTCTTTTTCTTCTTTTTCTCTTTTTCTTCTTTTTCTTCTTTTTCTTCTTTTTTTCTTCTTTCTTTCTTTTTTCTTTTCTCTTTTTCTCTCTTTTCTTTTTTTCTTTTTCCTTTTTTTCTTTCTTTTCCTTTTTTTCTTTTTCTCTCTTCTTTTTTTTCTCTTTTTTTCTTTTCCTTTTTTCTTTTTTCTCTTTTTCTTTTTTCCTCTTTTTTTTTTTCTTTTTCCTTTTTTCTTTTTTTTCTTTTTTTTCCTCTTTTTTCTCTTTTTTTCTTTTTTTCTTTTCTCTTTTTTTCTCTTTTTTTTTTTCTTTTTCCTCTTTTTTCTCTTTTCTTTTTTTCTTTTTTCTCTTTTCTTTTTCCTCTTTTTTCTCTTTTCTTTTTTCCTCTTTTTTCTCTTTTCTTTTTTCCTCTTTTTTCTCTTTTTTTTTTTCTCTTTTTCCTCTTTTTTTCTCTTTTTCCTCTTTTTTTCTCTTTTTCCTCTTTTTTTCTCTTTTTCCTCTTTGTTTCCAGGAGTTAAATTATTTTTCTTAAAATGTTAATTACCTTTTCTATTAATTATTATTTGCTTTTTAAAAATAAACCTGTACTGTATAATTTTAGATTGTGTGAAATCATTAACCGTGTTTCCTTTTCTTCTCTCTCAGGCAACAATGGAACAAATCAGCCAGGATGTGTACCAGTCACTAGAAGAACAGAAGGCCAATGATAGGGAACTCCAAAACGTAAGTGAACACCACAGAAATTAAAGTGCCCCCCCCCACCCGCATTTATGATGTTTCCTTGTCTTTGGGGTTTTTGGCCCTCTCTCTCTCTCTCTATTTGGCTTTGAAAAAACTTTTCTTATTAACAATAACTGCTTTATTTTACCTCTTTAGTAACATTGGTAGGATTATTATTACTCATTAAAGAATTTGTTACATGTTCATTTGCTTGAATGATTATGCTAAATACGTATGGTGTAAGTAAACGGTTGACAAAATTTTATCTATTTTGTGCCATGAAATATCGT
Source organism: Acanthosepion pharaonis (assembly GCA_903632075.3). Lineage (NCBI taxonomy): Eukaryota > Metazoa > Mollusca > Cephalopoda > Sepiida > Sepiidae > Acanthosepion > Acanthosepion pharaonis. The sequence continues at coordinate 258,979 of CAHIKZ030003010.1, read as the reverse complement.
GTGGAAATGGTGGAATTCATAAATGATCCCTCTCTTTGTAAGTGTTGGCCTTGTTTAAAAAAGCTTGTTTATAAGAAGTAGGAATGAAAATCCTGATGCTTGAATTTGAAATTGGAAGATTTACACCATCAAATGTTATAAAGTTTTTTAGAATTAAGATTTAAGCTCATTTATATATTCAGTTTCTAACATGAAGAAAGGGTCAGGAATTAAAGCAAACATTACAGATAAGAATATGATTATATGTAGAATGTAAATGCATTACTAATAATTTTATAATAAAATTGCATTGAAAATCAGAAAGAAAGGAATTGTCAATGGTCAGGAATGAATGCAAGCATTATGGATAGAATATGTAATCTAAATGACATTTTTTTTTTTCTTCTTCTCACCTTACCAGATGCTGAATGATCGTTCTATGCTCCCCATCCATAATTCCAGAGATCACATTATTCATGTCATCAAAACCAACCCCGTTGTACTCATTAGAGGCGAAACTGGATGCGGTAAAACTACCCAGGTAATTCAAAGTTGTATGAAGGTGGATCAATAAGTCTGTGACCTGACATGTTACTGGATTTTGATCCGAAATTTTTGCTATGTAATATTTGGTCTGTATGATTAATATTTACTGCTGAAGCGAGTGCAGTGACAAAGAGATGTTGAAAAATATTGGTTGTGTAAAATAAAACCCTTTCTCTTATTAGGCTGCAGACTTATTGATGTACCTATGTACGTGACGACTACATGGTATGTAAGTGTTGGAAATAATTTCTTTCTTTCAATTTGTACAATCTTCAGAAGAATGGGATAGTGGAGACTTCTTTCTTTTTGAGACTTTGTCTATAGAATAAAAGAACCGTCTTGTTAAGTGTGTAATAATTAAATGAAAGGATCTATTAACTTATAAACAGTTTCTCAATGTAATACTTTTCATTTATTGAATAAGATTTGAAAAAAGAATGTGTTTATTCTATGAAGAAGGAAATTACTGGAAAGTAATTGAAACTCACCTGAAGCAAGCTGAATGTGTAATGCTCCTCATGCCAATGACACTTCCACCGAGCTTCTCTACGACATATGACTTCACTGAATTTTGATGTGTTCCTCTCGAATTTTAAACTGGGGTCATCAGGAGAGTATGTGCACCGTTTCGGGGCCTTCCTCTCAACGGTTTCAGTTGCACACCGGCCCCCCTCACTGATGTGAGGCCCCATTATAACGATATACAAGTGTTGTAGATAAACTAGTTCAAATGTGTAACGGCAAAATTAAATTTACGAAAATTCCGAAAAACGGCAAACCTCGCGTTTTTTATTGAATAAGATTTGAAAAAAAGAATGTGTTTATTCTATGAATATCTACAATGAAGAGTTAAGTGCTTAACAAATAGGAAATGCTGATAATTGATAACCATTACCCTTGTTCCTTATTCTGTGACAATAGATTTGATCAGATTTTTAAGAACCTTATTTGTTATGGCAAAGAGAAATAACACTTGCTTATAAAGAAAAGGATTTATATAAATGTTAATCTGGCAAACAAATATGTTCTTTATACCCATTTCAATGAAATTTCTTTACCTCCTCCTAGCCATGATATGCTTTCCACATTGTCCTGTACAGGCAAACACTTCAAAATGTTATTTATTTGTTTGTCAGTTGCTACTTTTTCCTTTCATTGATACCAAAATCTTAACTGTCCTTGGTGACATTTATGGTTTTGAAAAGATTATGATTATTATGATTATGATCAATGCACTTTGCTTAGGTGTTGTTTATTCCCCCAACCCCATTTATAAAAATATTTTAATTAAAAGGGAGAAATTTTTAAAGTTTTATAACTATTTTTTCCTTTTTACTTTTGTTAAAATCTTTTGCTTCTGCCAAATCAAATGTAGTTCTGTATATAGTTCATCAGGGTTTGTACAGGTCCTGGGGGACCTCCAGAAGTGCTGGAAAATTGACAGTGTCTTTCCCGGGGCTAGAAAAGTCCTGGAAAAACAACAATAGTGCAAAAGCTCCTTGAAAAGTCCTAGAATTTTCTAAATTGTGCTGCCCACACATCCTTTTTCTCAATTCAAGAAAGTCAAAATGCGAAATCCCAGAAATCTGGCTTCTTTTTACAAGCTAAAGTTGTCCTTTAAGAAAAGTGTTATTTTAGTTGTCAGTAATATTTGGCAATTATTGTCAACAGTAGTTTGATTCCTTGATTAGAATGAGTTCATGACCTTGTAGTTAGCTTTTAGGTCTATGTGACGAGAAAGAATATGAAGGTATGTCTTCATGCTGCTACCCTCTCTGAACAAGAGAAGAGGAAAAGCAAAGATAAAAGGCATAAGAGACAAGTAAACATCTCTGTCAGAGATAAATTAATTCACTCTTGTTGAATTTTTAGTTGAAAGGAAAATAATAAATGATTTTACAATGATAAAATACATTTTAGTAGAATCTTGAAAGATTTATCAGTGTTTTTCAAAATTTGAACAATTGAAGAAATGTCAATCATGTCAATTTCAAAAGTAAAAGCAAAGTCCTTTTGATTTTTAGTCAGCTGGTGATAAATAAGAATGTTACTTTTAAAATTTGCAGGCTAATAATGACCTGTATCTCCTAGCTTTTGTTAAGTGAAAAAAAAATGATGAAATATATTAAAACTTATTTGGTTTTTATTATTTGGCTTTATATAAAAAGTTCAATCTGGTAACAGTGTCCCTTTACTTTTGTATTTCTGCCAGAGATGGCTAGAAAATGTACAAACATGAATGACTCCTAGACATTTGGCCTTATGTTATCAAATTTGGGAACTTAATTAAAAAAAAAATAACAAACAGAAAAATATCTCTGACATGAATGACATTTTATTTCTAGTGAAACTTCAGGTTTTTGTGTCTGTTTCAAAAGACATTAAACCATTTCTGATAAAATAACAGAGCGATAAACCATTGCCTCGTTTCCTTGCAAATGATCTTTTTAGCTACTGTTAAGATTTGTAAAGGAAGAGCACACTAAAAAGATAATTACATTTTCCAAACTGAATGAATTTGTAAGAATTTTGTCAAACCTAAACATAAGCAAAGATCCAGTGTGAATTTCTGGCTGATAGGACTATACAAAATTTATCCCAAAAAGGAAATGTGTTTGTACGCAGAATTGTAACAAAGACAATGTTCGTCAACATCATTGAGAAACTTCTGGCAAAGTCTCCCCCTTAGAGATGCTCTTGTAAGGTCACTTGCATGGATGAACACAAGATTTTAATGATATGATCAGTCAGTACAAATAGTTTAAGGAGGAGGCTGCTGGAAATATTGTGTTCAAGAATTTCAGCAAGCCTGAAGACTCTCTGGATACTTTCTTAACTGTGGAAAGTTGTTTGCAGATTTCTGGCACTCTCTTATGGGCAGACCTCAGTGGAGAGAGGTTTCTCAGTCAACAAAGAAATTTCCACTGGCAATATGAAACAACAGACTTTTGTTGCACAGCACATTATCATAGACTATTTGGTCACAGTTGGAGGTGCTTGGAATGTTCCCATAACTAAGGCTCTTCTCCGCAGTGCTTCCAATGCCAGAATACAAACAATACCTTGAGACTGAGAAGAAAAAAAATCAGGAAGAAGCAGCAGGACAGAAACAGAAATCCATGCTCATGGAAATTGAAGACCTGAAAACCAGATAAATGCAAACTTGAAAGTTGCACACAAGATTTGCTCAAGTCAGATGGCAGCTATGGAGAGAAAGCTGAGCAGACTCAGAATGTCATACTTATTGCAAAGTCCAGTTCCATGTGAAGATCTGCAAAGGACAAGTCCATAGAGATATCAAAATTGGAAGAGGAGTTGAATGCTAAACTAGATGAACTGAAAACATGTTAATATTGTTGTGTCTGTGCCATATGCAATGAAAGTCATAAGTACTAGGGGTAGTTAAAATGTGAAGTCATTTTGTGAAAATTTCTCTTTCTACTTCTGTTTATTAAAATCATTAAACTTTTGGAGTTAAGAAGTCAAGAATTTTTGTGAGATTCACAAACCATGAGTTGTCTAGATAGCTGAAATGTGTAGCAGTAAGAATTAAAGTGTAGTAGAACTCCAAACTGTGCAGAATGTTACACAAAATGTGTAACATAACCAGGTCTGCCTTCAACACTTGGATTCCTTTCTTCACTGCTTTCAACTGATCCATGTGACATGAATTATTGGAACCAGGTGTAGCTTTTCTTTCAACATCTCCTCTTTCAAACTATTAAGAGATAAGTCACAAAGTTTGTGTTTTAGAAATTGATGACCATTCACTTGGCATATATACATGTGCACATGCCAGTTTCAGTCCTTGAAACTTATCAACATAGGTAACCTGGGTAAGTCCTGGAATTTTTTTTTACACAAATCCATGTGAAGCTTAATTTATGCTAGAACATTTCCTAACTCTTGACTCTTCATCCATTTTCAAGTTTCAAAACCTTGAATGATTGGAGACAAAAAAATCTGTCATTGAGATTGTATGGAAGCAAAAAATGTCCTTTGTCTGTCTATCAATCTATATTTGGAATTGGACTGATTCTATGAGCAAATTAAAAACATTCCTGCTGAATCCAGAATCCTGAAACTTTGGATTCCTAAGTTTTCATTACTGCAATTGTTTTTAGCATTTTTTTTTTTACCCTGATTTTTTTTGACAAATTTTTTTTTGTACAATAACACTTTTGAAATAAATTGGAAATAAATTTGAGAATAATGGAAATTGTGAAATCCAGCAAAAATCATCCAGGAAATAAAAATGATTGTTTGCATGGAAAGTAATGACCTACACATATCAAATTGTCTTTAAAATAAGTGACAGCAGAAGAATTATCGTTGAAATTTTAAAAGGTAAGCTTAAGTATTAATGCAATACTTAAATGCAGTGATCAATTTTGAGTCCTTTTATAGTTTATTGTTGGCTATCACATTTATTTCTCCCTAGCTATTGTGATGATGGCCAAACCAATAGTCTTGCACAAGAACTAGCTTAAAATGCCACCTGATAGGGTGAGTTTGAAGTGTTGTGTGTGTATATATATATATATATATATATATATATATATATATATATATATATATAATATAGTTTATGCAAAACTAGGTAATTCGTATGGGTAGACCCAAGGAGGATGATATCCAGAGAGCTCAATGTAAATTCAGAGCAAATATGTTTGAATAAAAACAAACCACTTTAGGTTCCATGTAATAAGTTATTTCACCACAACCCTTTTAAAGGGCTCTGATCATCAGACTTTACTTATATATATATATATATATATATATATATATATATATATATATATATATATATATATATATATAAAATTGTGTGTGTAGTTCTTGCCCAACCCCACTTCCCAATATCTATTCAAATAACAGTAGCAACCCTCTTTGATTGTCTGAGAACTTTTCGGCATCTCCTGTCTGTGTCAATAAGTAGCCTTGTGCAGTGAGGTGAATTTTGATTTGAAATGTTCAGTCTGTGATCTATAATGAAGTGCCTTGATCAGGAATGAGATTATGTTGAAAAATAGCTGTTTTTTGTTTTCTTTATTATGCTACTGACTTATTAACATCCCTTGTATGTGTGTGTGTGTGTGTGTGATGAACAGATGTGTCTATTCTTTTTCTTAGTGCAATCTATTTTTCTTCTGTAGGTTCCTCAGTTCATTTTGGACGGCATGATTGCAGAAGGCAAAGGCGCCGACTGTAACATCATCGTAACTCAGGTACGTTTTTACCTGCAAAGCAACTTTGAAAGTAAAAGTGATTAATCATGTATCATTTTTACCCCCTTTTGTCTCGTGGAAATGAATGTACAAGTGGTGATGATTTCTTTTCAAATTCAAAGAATTAAATGATTCTGTCTTTAATTATACTCACATCTAAATTTTGCTTTTATCATCTCTTCTTGATATTACTTGGTCAAAATCTTAATGTCAACTCATCTCGATAATTTGATTTGATTTTTGTCCAGCCTAGAAGAATCAGTGCCGTATCCATTGCTGAGAGGGTTGCCATGGAAAGGAATGAGAACTTGGGGCTGAGTACTGGGTACAGCGTTAGATTTGAAAGTGTCCTACCTCGGCCATATGCTGCCATCTTGTACTGTACATTGGGTAAGCTTGGATTTTTTATATATATATATATATATATATATATATATACACACACACACATACACATATCCCGTTTGTACTAATATATTTTCCATGGATCCTAATAAAAAAAAAAATAAAATTAGTCATATATTATAAAAAATACAATACAACCAATTTAATTATTCAGAATAACTCCTTGCCACCAACTGATGTATAACGTAAAACCAACATTATGTATCAATTCAAATGTCCCTTGGGAGAATGTATTTCCAACAGAAAAACAAATGTATATGTTGGATATACAACAACTACATTATCAAGACATCTTACATTACATGTCTGAGCATTTGTCCGTTGCAAGACATCTACAACAACATTCCTGTCCACATTCACAGTATAAAAAAAATACTGATTGACAACACATCTATCTTACACCATGAAAACAACAAATTCAAAATAAAGATCCTTGAAGCAATCTACATTAAAAAAAATTAAAGCCATCACTTAATAGAATCAACTACGTAGTAATTACTGTAGTAATGTTCTGAAATGTCTATAAAAAGAACAGTTTTTCATGCTTTAATGCATGTGTGACCATGACATTACAACACAAAAGAAAAAATTCCATAGTGGATAATCTTCTAATGAACACTAAGCATTACTGTCAACTGTTGCATTTAAAAGCAAAAAAAAAAAATTAAAGTAATGGATAGCAACAAACAGTTTTATATTACTACTTAGACCCCCTGAAGATGATCTTGTAAGAAGATCAAAAGATTATAGCACATTTCTCACATCATTTAATTGCAATACGCAGAACGTTATCCGTGGATATGAACTGATTTTATTAGAAATAAGCAGACATAATGTCTAATTTATTTAATTAGACATACCTAAAAGGGAATTTGCTGCTTAAATACACACACAAACATATATATATATATATATATATACACACACACACTACAGTTCAAAAGTTTGAAGCCACCCTCAGAATTAGCATTGGATGAAATTGACAGAAATGTGAAAAAAAAAAAAAACTTGAGTGGGCATTTGGGATATGATAGGATGGCGAGGGAAGTTAGGTTTATGTATTTTTATACTTCCATACATGTATCCTGGTTTGTAGTAATTAATTATTTTGGGAAGTTTTAAATTGTCTTGTTTTGCATTGTTGGCTGTGATGGGTTTGTTAATGTGATTTTTGTTAACTTTTTAAATTTTGTGTGATCATGACATATTTGTAATTTTGAATTGTAATCAGATTTATTTAACACAACAAAGATTTTGGTTTTATCTGCTTTTTTTTTTTTTTTAAAATTATGATTATGTAGTTCCTTGGCAGCGATTTTTATTTTTTTTTAATTTTTTTTTTTTCCTTCTTAGCTTAGACAAGTTTTTTTTTTCTTTTGTCACATCTGCCTTTTATTACTTCAGGTTTGAGTAGGTCCCAAATTTCTGGTTTTGTTTTCATTAGTTGTTCTTTAAGTTTTTGTATATTTTGTATATTGTATATTTTGATATAACATTTCAATTTCAGTTTTTTTTTTTTTCTTTTTTCTACTGTATTGTCTGTAAAGATGACTGTTAATTCCAAGGTTGAGTAATTACTTTTGGTGGCCTTTTAGTTCATAGAGATGTCGATGAATTTATTTATCTTTATTATTTGGAAGATGAATAGTTCCTTTGTATAGTGTATTAAGATTTTTTTAATGTTTAGACTGTTGAATTTCAGCTTTATTAGCAACTTCCGCAAGTCTATATAAGATTGGTTTAGGAGTGGTTGCTAGTTTTAGTCTATTGTGGTACTCTTGTGCATTTTTGCTAAGAATTTTTAAGTTGCCTTTTGCTATTTCGATTTGCCTCTTCACAAGGTTATGTTTAAATTGCCATGTGTTGGTGTTATTATGAGCTAATGGATTATGTAATTTAAAATATGTATATTTCAGCAGCATATATTTTTTTAAGCATGTTAGGTTGAATAATCTAGACATGTCATGTTTGTTTTTATTTTAATCCTCTCAAATTCATGGATCAATTTCTTAGTGCTGTTACAAAACCTATTAAGAAAGATGCCATAGTTTTGGTTATTTCTTTTATTTTCCCTGAGTACTTTAAATCTGATCCAAGATCATCTTCAGGGAGTGAATTTGTAAGATAAAAAAAAATTCATGTAATTGATAGTTGTGAAGTTTTTGTAAATGCTCAAGAAATGCGTTCCATTATAGACAGTTTACATTATGAAGATGCAAGGGAGGTAACTTACTTTAAATTTTTTTATTAATGATTTAAAAATACTCAATATATAATTTAAAAAAAAAAATTTGATTTTTTTTTTTTTTTTTTAATAATTTGTGCATCTCAAAACATTGCTTTTATAGACCTTTTAAAACATTGTTGGTTTTGTTATATATTTTAAAACATTTTTTATGTTTATACATTCTTTTATAGATACAAATATTTAAGTAAATGTTTTGTTAATAATAAATGGTATTAGCGACATTTACCAGCCAGAATGTCCAAGAAATTTTCACGACGGTAAATGTCATTAATAAACAGCATTTACTTAAATATTTGTATCTATAAAAAGAACGTATAAACATAAAAAAATGTCTTAAAATAATTGTCGGACTTTGTTCATTTCATTATATATATATGATCAAATAGCAGTCACTCACCAAATTTTACAAGTGATTGATACAGAGCTCTTACTTATTCAGGTATATTTTGTCCTGGACAAATCCTGCAACAAACTGAATTAAACTGAAAAGTGTTTGGTTTACATTAAATATTGGATACTTTGATAGAAAATAGAAAGTCATGTGCCCTATGTATTCTTTTTTTTTTTCTTTTTTAAGTAATTAGAAAATAATTTTTTTTTTATGTATGTATAATTGCCTCAGTTTAGTATCAAAATAGAAAAAAAAATGAAGGCATCTTCTGAGGGATTTTATCTTTTTAATAATTTTCAACAAATTTTACTTGCATCTTAATTACTGTTGCTTTTTATTGCAAATACTTAAATTCTACGACTGGCAGAGCAACTGTTGACCTAAGACAGGCTTTTTCCACGAAAGTCTTATTAATGATTGTAGAATGTTTGGGGCTGATGCCATAAAAAGCGATTGAAAGAAAGAAGGATGAAATTATTGTTTAAAATCAGTAAGAATTAATATTTACCCTCTAATTTGACTTGAGATGAAAGTGTTCTGATTTTTTTTTTCTGTCTTTTCTTTTATTAGGAACCCTGCTGAGACGATTGGAAAACGGCTTACGTGGTGTGTCTCATGTCATCGTGGATGAAATCCATGAAAGAGATATCAATGTAAGTCATTTTCTTTTCCTTGAATTTTATTTTTTACTCCTATCTTCAACCTTCTTGTCAGTCAGCACATGTTCAACATTATCTTTTTCTGCACATGTTGAAAGAATAATCAGATTGATTAACTTTTTACAATCTTTTTTTAGTGTTAAAAGTTTCTCTGAAAGAAGTGAAATGTCTGTTTTTACACTATTTTCTCATACTTCTCCAAAACTTCCTGACCAAAAGAAACCATGTATCTCTTTAGATGTAAAATAACAGAACTAAAATTCATGTTAATAATAAATATACATTTATACCTCACTGTTTGGTACAAGTGAGTTTTATGCACATGACAATCGTCAATCACAAATTGAAAACTGACTATTGCATGATACTCAGTTGTACCAAACAGTGAGGAACTAATTTATATTTATTGAGTTTATGTATTTGTCTTTATTCATATTGTCCTTTTACAGATATACTCTATCTGAAATTTTTACACACACACACAAATATATATATATGAAAATGATGGAATATACATTCTTTTAAAGGGATCTTTTTCATCCAAAACTTCTTCAGAAAGATTCGTTGGAAAAGCAAAATGGCCAAACTGAAAAATGTAAACATGGGTCTTTGGGGTAAATGAGGAGTCACAACTAAAATAAATTTATTACTGAAAACAAACAAATTGTTTATATTATATATATATATATATATATATATATACACACACACCCTACATGCACAACTTGGAGTTTCATGGCATCAAACTTCGAGTTGTGCAATCAATGTAGGGTATTCATATTTGTGTGTGTGTATGTATATATATATATATATATATATATATATATATGTATATATATTATTTAGGCAGAAATCCTTATTTATACATGTTTCATTAAAGATGACAGACAAGGTAATATGATTAAGCTATTTATTTAATTTTTCTTGTGTTCAAACAAATGTTTTCTTTTCTGGACATGGTGTGTAGAAACTGTACAAATCCTGTGTCATCTGAGCACTTTCAGCTATTATCAAGGATTATTTTATTTTTGCTTGTGTTTTTAATTGGGTGTATGGGTTGTGTGTATGTTTCTAGAGTTATTTTCTGAACACAGCACATTATGGCTATGTTCCTAGTTAATATTAGTGCTACCAAAATTCCTTAATGACATCGTTACTCCATACCTACTCACGAATTACAGCATCACATCCATCCATTAGTTCCTCTAAATTTTAAAAAGTACAAAGCCAAACCAAGGTATCATAGTGCCACTTGATGTTGAAAATTTATTCATAAAATGTCCCCGTCGATCAAACTATTGACATTATCCTCAATTCTGTGTACATTAATAATTTTATCCCTTTGCCATCCATCAAACCATTTATATTCAAAAAATTACATGCTTGCACGACCAAAGTCCCCTTCTATGACCATAATGGCAACATTTACACCTAAACTAATGGTGTTTGTATAGGAAATCCACTTGGCCCATGCTTTTCCAATTATTATATGTCCCATGTAGAAAATATGATATTTAAACAGGTCTGTAAACCTAAAACACGTCTGCTATGTAGACATGTATTTTTATTTTAGTGAAAAACACAAAAGAAATAGACACTTTCAAGACTGTTTGAAAAAAAATTCTGTCCTTAACTTTACCTACAAAATTAGTCAAAAAAATAAACTCCTATTCTTAGACGTTCTCGTAGAATATAGTAACACTTTTACCACCTCATTGTATAAAAAAAAACCCACTAGCAGAAACTCTTGCTACCTTAACTGTCTGAGTGAATGCCCACTCAGATTCAAAATAAGTGATAAAAAAAAACTTCCTAAAAAGAGCATACCAGAATTCATCCTCTCGACTACTCTTTCTTAAAGAACTCAATAATACAAAAGACACTAGTTAACAATGGCTTCTGTAATCACCAAATTAGACTATTTCTTCCAATTGATAGTAAACACAGTCAAAAATAACAAATGTTTTCTACAAAAAACCAAATGCACATCAACTACAAACAAAATTAATCTTCACTTAGAAATATTATAAAGAAATACACTACCCCAATTGACCCGAACAAAAAAAATCAAATTATCTTCTACAGAAAATTTAAAACATCTAACCTTATCCTCAAAAATCGCAACACACAAGCAAAATCAAAAGTTAAAAATTACAACGAACATTATTTGAGTTGAAATGCCCCTTAAGGAACCGTGTTCCTGATCAAACCGAATTCATAAATAATTATATTGGTCACACTACTACATGTTTATTCAAACATCTTATGTTACACCTATCCAATCACAGCTCTATTAGAACCCATTTAAACACACACACACATATATACACACACACAAACTTATCAGACTCCATCCAAAACATACTAGTAGAAAATACAAACATAATAACCTCATCCACCATGTAAAAAAAAAAATGATTAAAAATAATGGAAACCTTAATAATAAAAAAAAGCCAACACACAATGATATTAACTATGAACACAGCCACAATGTGCTGATTGTGTTTGGAAGATAAAACATCCCTATAACTCTAGAAATATACACACAATCCATATACTCAATTAAAAAGTAAAAATAAAATCATCCTTGATAATGGCTAAAAGTATAGCTGAAAGTGCTCAAAATTACACAACATTTGGACAGTTTTGAACACAAGAAAAATAAAAAGCTAATCGCGGTACCTTGTCTGTCATTTTCAATGAAACATATTGTATGTGTAAATGTTATGTTTCTTTCAGATCTCGTTGAAACACATGACAAGCATACATGTAACTAAATTTTTAATTGTGATATAACCGATCTGTTTGTTTATGGGGGGGGGCGATATTTGTACATGTGAGCAGTGGTTACCACTATCCCTCTTCACATGAAACATAGACTGAGGCAGTCCCTACACTATGTGAGAACAGATGTAGCTGACTGGTGGTACACAAGCCGTTAGCCAATCAGTATCAAGTCAGTATGGAGAGCGGGTACTGATGTTGAAAGAACTGAAACTCCTAACGATCCTTGGCTAAAAGCATTACTGATGATGTGTGCTAAAGCATCAAAGCAATGTATCCCCCTCCATACATACATACATATATATATATATATATATATATGTGTGTGTGTGTTTGTGCCTGACGATTGCAATGTGCATGAAACTCAGTTGTACCAAAATGTTAGGAACAAATGTATATTTATTATTTTAGTTGTGTTATACTCTGTTTTATTATCACCAGTACTCATTGTGCACTATTATGTGCACACACAAAGCTATATTGAAATCTTATCACTTGTGTTTGTTTGTTGCACTGTTAAACTGTGTTAGTTTTGATGATGTTAGGTTTGTTCTTTTCCCCCCACCCCCTATTTCTTAAAGTTTTAACAGGTGACGGCCTAAGAATATGCAGTTGTTTCATTGATGAAGCAGAAATCTGTTGTAAAAATACAGCTGATGTCCTTGTGTCAAGTTGAACGCTTGTGATAAAAGATGAAGGTTGCGTATCAAATCCAGTGCTCCATGAAGTGTTCCAGTAAGTCACAAGAATTGGCTAGTATGTAAAGAAATCTCCAGAAATGACGGGTGTTTCTTGGAGGATTCTTGGTTTGAGGATAGTTCTCAAGACAGCCATTGACAGAAAGCTATAGGACTTACCATGAAGTGGTATCTAATTTTGGTAACAAAGGAACCTTTACTCTTCAACAATGGTAAAGGTCTTTGAATTTCCAATAAAATAAGTGAACTACAAAGATATGTAACTAATCACCAAAAAAAAATCAATGTATAATCCAGCTTTTTTTCTTTTTTTTTTTTGTTTGTTTTTATTCAATGATGTTATTTTGCTTTGCTGCATAAATTCAATGTTCTTATAACTGATAAGAGACTAGGTTTTTCTTTTTTACATTACATAGGTTAAACATTTAATAATAGATATAAAATCAATTGTGTATGTGCTTTTTTTTTTTTTTTTTTTGCTATGAAAACTAGATTTCCAGCTATAAATATCCAATATTTATTGGATGAAATTCTATTGCAATGGACAAAAAAAATGCTCTGTTTTCAAATTGAAATCCATTTTCCATACACCTTTTTTTGTTTTCCAGACTGATTTCCTTTTAGTATTATTACGGGATATGTTGGCAGCTTACAGTGAACTACGTGTGGTGCTCATGTCAGCCACAGTGGATGTAAGCCTATTCTGTGAATACTTTGGGAACTGTAATGTTGTCGAGGTATATGGTCGCGTTTATCCAGTTCAAGGTATGCTACACTTCCTAATAGTATTTGTTTTATTATTATTATTATTACTACTTTGATAAGGTATCAGCTGGTTGATTTTCCAAACATCTTCAAGCTGACATTTCATCCATCAGTCCCTTTCTCCAAAACTATTTTAATCTTTACTTTGGTTTGTATTTAAACTATTCTCATAATATCAATGTATGTGAGGTTTTCAATTTTATTTCCATGTCAAAAATGGCTTGTTTATTAGGATCTGTTGGGTGTTTTAATTTGATTTATGGGAGTATCAGTTGGGGGAAGGGGGGGTGAAAAGGAATAACTTTCCTTTCTCCCCCCCCTTCCTCCTGTGGATGGCTATTTTCTTTCCCATTGTCATTTCATCTTCCAACATTTAGATTGGTTGATGATTGTGTTTTCAGTTATACTGTTTCTCATGAGGACCTTCTTGTTCTTCAAACATATGTCCAAACATAAAATACAAAGAGAGCTAAGTAAATCAAAAAGAAAAACACCAATTCATGGGGATGAAATCTTGCAATGTGAAAATTATTTTATTTTCTTCTTTTTTACTTAAAAGAAATAAAAATGTCTCATCTTCTGTGTTTCCAGACTATTTTCTAGAAGATTGCATTCAAATGACCAACTTTGTCCCTCCTCCAACTGATAGAAAGAAAAAGAAGGAGAAGGAAGAAGATGGAGAGGACATGGAAAAAGAAGTAAGATAAAAACTCTTTCAACAGGATCCTTCTTTCTTTTTTCTTCCTCCCCCCCATTTCTCTTTTCTTTTCTCTTCTCCTTTTGTTTTGCTTCTCTTTTCACCCTTTACCTCTTTTCTTTCTTTTGCCTTTTCTTTTTTTTTTTTTTTTCCAAGAATAAATTTCACTATCATTTTACCAATGAATCTGATAAAAAGAGAAAAGTAGATATTTAATTGAAATGTAAGCCTCTCTGAAGCCTGAATATACAAACAAACATTGATTTCTGTATAGATCCCCATAGACACCTAAATCAATTTTCATAAACATTATTTTTAAATACAAGTGCTTATTTATAAATTTTCCAGTGATTCCCCCCCCCCCTTCACCCGGATTATTTATCTATTATTTCACATGAATTTTCACAAACTTCTTTTTATTTTTTTATAAAATGTTTAACAAAAAAAAAAAATGCTATGTAAAATTTGATAAGTTTTAAGAAATATGTAAAATGATTGCAGAAAATGGGAAGTGTTTTGGCAATCTTTAACCTTTGTGACTGCAAAAAAGACAATATGTCAGAAGGATGGTTTTTTTTCCCCTTGACACTGCTATTTTAACAACTTCCACTCGGCAATTTTTATTGTTTTAAAATGCAATGATTAGAATTAATAAAAACTAAACATGTGAAAGTGAATTTATACTTTTTTTTTTTTTGTTCTTGAGAAATGACAGCAAAAATTAACACGATTTTAATTATTAGATTATTTACAAGAATACTATATTTACAACATTCTAAAAACTAATAAAATTAAAACTAATGCCATGCAATATTTATCATTTACCAATTTATAAAGAAATAAATATGAAAACAATTTTTTATACATAAATTTATAAACATTTACTAAATTTATAAACATTTACTAAATTATTAAAATATTGGAACCATCTAAATAATTCCTTATCTACCATTTTATAAAGTTCAAATCAATATGCAATGATGTTTTGTCAATCATTGCAATAAACAATTTAATAAATAGTGTTTGATATTTTTGTTGTCAATTCTCAAGAAGAAAGAAAATTTATAAATTCACTTTCTTATATTTTAGTTTTATTAAAATTCTAATCATCACTTGAAACAACAATGCTGAGAAGTGAAAGTAGTTTAAATAATAGTGGTGTCAAGGGAAAAACTGTCCTTTTGAAACATTAATGATTTTTTTTTTTTTTCTGGGGGTACAAATGTTAGAGATTTTGCTTGGTTTTGTTTCCTCAAATATTTGTGTAGGACTTAGAGTAAAGTAAACATTGGCGAAGAGTTTGTAAATTTTTTCTTTCTTTTTTTTTTTTTTTTTCTTCTTTTAAATTTCAGGAAAACTGCAATTTAATGGTGTCTGGCGATTATTCAGAAGCAACCAGAAGAGCAATGGCGATGTTAAATGAAAAGGAAATGTCCTTTGAATTGATTGAGGTAAAAAGATTTATCAATTTGCAACTTTCACTCACTGATTATTTTATCAAAACGGTTAACTTAAAAATCTTTTTCTTTTTATAACACCCCTAATTTGAAGATGCTGAAGAAAAAACAAAAGCAGTATTTACATAAGGAATTATGTAAAATTTTAAACATAAAAAAAAATTATATATTATTATTTGATGTCTTGAAGTGAAATATATAATAATTGTGCTTGTTCCTCCCTTCGTTAGTTTGTACGACCATTACGCCCTGCCAATACCTCATAAACAATGGACTGTTCTGCTTTGATTGCATGGAAAGAGGGAGAAGACACTACTTGGTTTCAGTGAGAAAATAAAAGAAGGGAAAATAGATTGCATGAAAATTCTGTTTTGATCGCATGGAAAGAAAGAAACATATCAGAGACACTACTTGGTTTCAGTGAGAAAGGAAAGAAAGAACGATAATGTCTCCTTCCAATAGCTCATAAATAGGCGTTTCTGTTTTAATTGCATGGAAAAACAAAGAGATGCTACTTGGTTTCAGTGAGAAAATGAATGAAAGAAAGAAAGAAGGGAAGATAGAAATGTTTTATGGCTGTTTCAGTGAAATGGAAAAAGTTCAAATCTTTCTACTCACTTCTTAAAATAATAACCAGCATTCATATTTATGATTGTTATTGCAATATTTTGTTAAAGTTGTTATGCTTAAATATTTAACGATGCGATAGGAGAATTTCTACAGATATTTTATTTTTGTAGAACTTGCCATGACTTATTCAATCATTGACTGAAAAATTAAGATACATCAAAAAATTCAAATAGGAAATCCATGAAGTTTTCACAGGTCTTTTCAGTTTTAATTATTTTGCAAACCATTTGGATTAGTATCCTCATCTTGTTTTGATTATATTTTTTCTGCATTGGAAATTGTTCAAGTTCATTTAAAAAAAAAAAAAACACCACAAAGTGAGGTGAGGCTGGGGAAACTATTTCACCCCCCCACCCCCCACATACACACATTCACACATTCACACATGCAGTGTTCCCTCATTTATCCATGGTTCCACAAATCATTTATACTAGTATATTGATCTATTATCTTTTTATTAGATTTTCGGTTCATGTAGTCAAAATGGAAGCCAAACCCTGTAGTAGACAAAACTGGGAAATCAAAATGACAAAGGATACCAGCTTGAATAATTCATTTTTGGAGCCATGTGAATGGATAGCGATCAGAATCACAAATATAAAGATACTAGTTGGAATAATGACAATGTTTCATCCAAGAATTTCGGACACCCATTCCCCTTTTTCTTTTCTTTTTTTTTTTTTCTTTTTCTTTCTCCCCCTCCTCCTCTTTTATCAGTATCACTCCATGCAAGGCAGTAAAGCCACTAATACACAACAAGGGCTTACTAGGTGTGAAAGAATTAGGAACAGACACATTAATAATGAGCAGGAAGAGGAAAGAGTAATCAGGAGGGACAGTAGATAGTGATTGATATTGTATTTAAATTTTTGCAGATTAAAGTTGGTTGGAAAGCATGGAGCCAGAAGGGAGTTCCACAAGTGAGAAGTGCGAGAAAAGAAACTGTTAGCATAGAATTTATGGCTATATCTAGCCAGTTCAACTGTGAATTGATGAGATCTTGATGCCAGTTTAGTACAAAAAGTCTAGGTACCGTAGCAAAGAGCATATCTAGAGCAAATAACACAAAAGTATTTATAGAAAAGGCACAAAGAAGCAACCTTATGGTGGTGAGAAAGTGACTAATTAATTTGACCCCCACCCCCCCAAAAAAAAATGGAGATGAGGGCACAACACTTATGAAATGTGGGTCAGTCGTGCTGGTACAGATTATCTGTATGATTTTTTTTTTTTTTTTTTTTTCTCTTTTGTAGTCTTTGCTGCGTTACATCAAAGGGCTGAATATTCCTGGCGCTGTGCTCATTTTCTTACCCGGTTGGAATTTAATCTTTGCTCTTCAGAAACATTTGGAAATGTCACCTGAATTTGGTAAGACACAAGTTGGCACTTTTTTTTTTTTTCTCTTTCTCCTGGTCTTTAACAAGGGGTTAAATAAGTTATTAAATGACTGGACCAAACATCAATGTTCGTACAGGTCCTGGAAAACTTTAAAATCCCAGAAAAATTGATAGGTCCTTTCTCATTGCTTGAAAAATCCTGGAAAAACAGCAGTAGCCTAAAATCTTGAAAAGTCCTAGAATTTTCTAAATTGTGCTGCCCACGTATTCTTTTTCTCAATTCAAGAAAGTCAAAATGCAAAATCCCAGAAATCTCAGACATGAATGACATTTTATTTCTAGTGAAACTTCAGGTTTTTGTGTCTGTTTCAAAAGACATTAAACCATTTCTGATAAAATAACAGAGCGATAAACCATTGCCTCGTTTCCTTGCAAATGATCTTTTAGCTACTGTTAAAAATTTGTAAAGGAAGAGCACACTAAAAGATAATTACATTTTCCAAACTGAATGAATTTGTAAGAATTTTGTCAAACCTAAACATAAGCAAAAGATCCAGTGTGAATTTCTGGCTGATAGGACTATACAAAATTTATCCCAAAAAGGAAATGTGTTTGTATGCAGAATTGTAACAAAGACAATGTTCGTCAACATCATTGAGAAACTTCTGGCAAAGTCTCCCCCTTAGAGATGCTCTTGTAAGGTCACTTGCATGGATGAACACAAGATTTTAATGATATGATCAGTCAGTACAAATAGTTTAAGGAGGAGGCTGCTGGAAATATTGTGTTCAAGAATTTCAGCAAGCCTGAAGACTCTCTGATACTTTCTTAACTGTGGAAAGTTGTTTGCAGATTTCTGGCACTCTCTTATGGGCAGACCTCAGTGGAGAGAGGTTTCTCAGTCAGCAAAGAAATTTCCACCGGCAATATGAAACAGCAGACTTTTGTTGCACAGCACATTATCATAGACTATTTGATCACAGTTGAAGGTGCTTGGAATGTTCCCATAACTAAGGCTCTTCTCCGCAGTGCTTCCAATGCCAGAATACCTTGAGGCTGAGAAGAAAAAATCAGTAAGAAGCAGCAGGACAGAAACGGAAATCCATGCTCATGGAAATTGAAGACCTGAAAACCAGATAAATGCAAACTTGAAAGTTGCACACAAGATTTGCGCAAGTCAGATGGCAGCTATGGAGAGAAAGCTGAGCAGACTCAGAACGTCATACTTATTGCAAAGTCCAGTTCCATGTGAAGATCTGCAAAGGACAAGTCCATAGAGATATCAAAATTGGAAGAGGAGTTGAATGCTAAACTAGATGAACTGAAAAATGTTAACATCGTTGTGTTCTGTGCCATATGCAATGAAAGTCATAAGTACTAGGGGTAGTTAAAATGTGCAGTCATTTTGTGAAAATTTCTCTTTCAACTTCTGTTTACTAAAATCATTAAACTTTAGGAGTTAAGAAGTCAAGTATTTTTGTGATATTTACAAACCATGAGTTGTCTAGATAGCTGAAATGTGTAGCATTGAGAATTAAAGTGTGTCATTCAAAATTTTCAAGTGTAGTAGAACTCCAAACTGTGGAGAATACTACACAAAATGTGTAACATAATCAAGTCTGCCTTCAACACTTGGATTCCTTTCTTCACTGCTTTCAACCTTTTTTTTTCTTCCTTCAGTGTTATCTTGGTCTTTGTATTGATGGACTGTTAAAGTGGCAGAATAAAAAAAAAATATATATATAAAACAAATACATTAATATGGTCAGGCTGCATAACTGTTCTCAAATTCCACCTCAAATGGAAAAATATGTGCACCATTGTCACAAGTTGATACTCACTGTCATACTGGATTATCACAGGTTATTGCCAACCAGCCTCAAGCAGTAGTGGCACCAGAGCCAGGCAGGGAAGTTAATGTAGATTCTAGAGCAGCATTAAGAACTAAACCATGAATGTAGCAGGTGTTGAAATAGGCTTTATTTAATTTGCGATGTTTGTTTGTGGAGGATTATTTTGTTGAATTTTCTTTTACTCTTTGCCATTGTAAATGCGTTCAATTTAAGTTTAAAATATAAATAATAAACAACAACATTAATAAAAACAAAAGTTTTCTGCAAGATGTGGATTCATTGTAAAGGCCAGACATATATAATGGCCTACAAGGCCACAGGTTCCCCACCCCTAGTATAGAATATAACAGAAATTGTCTACTGTATTGTTTTAAGATTTTCTTTACAATACTAATGGCTGGGATTCTTTTAGGTTCTTCAAGATACCGAATTCTTCCACTTCACTCTCAGATCCCAAGAGAAGATCAAAAGAAAGTCTTTGAACCTGTACCTGTAGGAATTGTGAAGGTAAGTTTGAACGAAACAATTCAGAATAAAACTATTTTTCTTTTCTGTTAATTGTCAAGGTTAATTATGATTGAATAGTTTCCCAATTTTCTTGGATAAATAAATTTGAGTTGATGTTAAAAATTTTGAATTTTTTTATTTTTTTTTATTTTTTTTTTATTTTCTTATTCCCAGCATTTTCCTTAGTTAAATTTTAGCAAATGTGTATGTATTGTGATGTTTATCCTGTCTGTGAGCAGTGGGAAATTGTCAGCAAAAAAAGAAAAATTGTGACACTTATAGGCTCATGATTAGATACTGCATTGACAAGTGACAGTTCTCCTGAAGAAATCTAGAGAAGAAACTGGCTAAAAAGTTCTTATTTTTTTTAAAGACTGAAGTAAATTGTTTGTAACTTTTCCTGATTTGTTCAAGCAACTAAACCTCTTTGTACCATTCCCACAACATTTTAGTCTATTCCGGAGATGTATAATTGATAATGAAAGAGAAACATCCGCCTCCAAGAAGATGGCAACAATATTTTAAGTATGATCAGTATGAGTCTATTTTCTGATGGATAAAATTAATTTTATTCTTTTTGTTTTAATTTTTCAGATAATTTTGTCAACGAATATTGCTGAAACCAGTGTCACCATCAATGATGTTGTGTATGTAGTTGACTGTTGCAAGTAAGTTTTTCCTTTTTCTCCTGAAAAAAAAATAATCATGATCTGAATTTCATTCTAATGAGCAATTTTTTTTTTTTTTTTTTGTTGTCATGAAGATTGTAATGCAAAAGGGAATTTTATTTCTTTTAAAAGTTCAAAGTTTCAGGAAAGCCAGAATTTGACCATTTTTTTTATATTGTCATTTACTACATTTAACCTAATCAAGTACAAGTGCTACTTTGTGTAATGTTATATACTGTACCTATGAACACTAATGGGTATGTCCCAATCCTCATAAATATGTTGGATTTTATTATTGTAAGTGGAGGTAATATGCTAAGTAATTCACCACTAGCAGTGGTTTACCTACTCCACGCTGCTGGTGAGTATTATATTTTGTTGATGTTGATTAACATTTTCATTTCCAACCCCCCATTTTGTAGGAGTTGACATGCCGTTAAATCCAACATCCATCCATCCAACCCCCATTTTGGTTATTCCTCATTCAGTAACCTTTTCTAGGTGACAACATGTAAATTGTTTTTTTGTTGTTTCTTTTCTCTAGGGCAAAAATGAAATTGTTTACATCGCACAACAACATGACAAACTATGCTACCTTATGGGCATCAAAGACTAACTTGGAACAAAGACGTGGACGCGCCGGTCGTGTCAGGCCTGGATTCTGTTTTCACCTCTGTAGCAGGGCGAGATATGAGAGGTGAGTTTTTTTTTTTTTATTTATATATAAGGTATATTTTTGCATCAATAATTCTTTCGAATGTGTTATTTTAAAATTAGTTGTTCTGTTATTGGTAAATTTACCAAAGATCATAAAATAATAAATATGAACTTTGGAAAATTTACAAATAACATAAAACAATTAATTTTGAAATAACATATTTCATGCATAAAACACACTGTCGATGATGTGTGTGTCTGTGTGAAGAAAAAAATTAAAAAAAAAAAGATATGACCACAAAATGTCCTTTTGAAAGAAAAAAAATACACACACAATACAACCCTATCAAAATACAAATGGAGCCAAAAAGAAAATAATGTCCCTACAAAAATCAAATGGGAATTTATAAAAAGCGCAACTCCATGCAGTATTAACAGCAAAAATTGTAAATTATGCTTAGAGGGAAAATTATCAATTAGTTTTAAAAACCAAAATAAACTCTTAAACAAGAAAACTGAATTATGGGTAAATGTAGGCATATCCTTAAATATAATATGACACATGCATATGCACACACATACATATATATATCGTCATCCATATACAAACCTGTTTTGCTGTATCACAGCTCGTCAATGAGGATAGACATCCGATTGCTTCAAACCGGGATTGAAACCTGACTGATTTGACATCAGTCGGAGATTCTACCCCTAAGCTATCAGTGCACAGTAGAGAAAGGGAAATTCTAATGTATTATGTACGAATGTATGCAAACGCCAGCATCCAGAGGGCTCAATTTGTTAATGAAGAGTGGTGCGTTAATAGTGGTGACAGCTACTGTTTTTCTCAGTAGTGCTTGATCAAAATGACGAGAGCATAACATAGTCATCCACATACAAACCTCTGTGTGTGTGTATATATATATATATATATATATATATATAAAATATTTAAAAAAATAAACAACTTCTTCATTTAAGCACTAGTTTATTATTAACAAAGCACAGATATAAGTGTACATGTACGCATGTTTATGTGTACAAATGTATGTATGCCTATATATATGTGTGAATAGATGTGCATGTGTGTGTATACATAGGTGTATAAATACAGACATATGTACATAAATTCTAACAATCTTATATAACAGGATGTCTGTGTGTGTGATACCTTTTCACTTGAGATCCATCCAACCGATTTTGACCAAATACATTGTACAATGTAAGAGATAGGTTCTTAGTGTAAAAAAATTGATGATTTTTAAAAATCAATTATCAATAAAGTTGATCAAAAATCGATAAATTCACCTTTTTTCCTCTGATTTCATTCAAACTTGCTACATAGGTTACTTACATCATGACAAGCTCATTGATAACTCATTTTTATTTTTATGCCACTGCGTTTAGCAATAAACGAAAAATCAATTTCAACACAAATTTTAAAGTAAAAACTCCCTCAATTTTCAAGCAATCTAATACAAACTTCACTCAATTGTAGCCAATAATAACTTGATTGTTTAACAAGTCATTTAACTTGATAATTGAGTCCACCCATATAATGAAAACGTGTGTAAAAAATGTTTTTTTTTTTTGTTTTTTTTACTGTTATTTTTCATTGATCTTTCAACCAATATCCTCAAACTTAATTGCTTTATAAATGTATCCTCTTTTAAATCCCTGTAGCACACTGAAAAATTGAATTTCAAAAACTCCAAAATAATTGTGATCTGAAGTGGGTTTTCATGTTGTCCGTTTTACTCCTCCATGTCCTCAGCTTACTTCGATTGCATAAATACAGACTACTTCTGTTATACCAGTAACTGCATTAATTCAAAATGTTTTTTTAATGAAAGTAATTGAAGATAGACTCTGTTACATCTAAACATGATGCTGTTTTTGCTCCATTTTAATTGAAAGCTTTTTTGATTGACCAACTGGGTATGGCAGCTAGTAATAAATTTAATTATAAATCTAACCTTCTGCAATTAATAGTTATAATGCCACCAAACCAAATTAAAAAAACAAAATAATAACCCAGTGAAAAAATATGTGTGTGTGTGTGTGTATATGTATTTACTATGAAGCTTTAATATCATTAGAATTATATCAATCATTTAAGCATTAATAACAATTACGTAAAATTGTAAAAAAAACAAAATACGACTTCCCTCGGAATAAAAACTAGAATGGCCATAAATAAACACTCGGTCCCATGTCTAGAGTTGGAAGAAATTCAGACAAAATTGGCAACAATTGAGGAGGGGGCAAAAAGAGAAAAGGAGAATGTGACAATATGATTTCTCACACATTTTTAGAAGATAAGGAGATAATTTCTTTAAAGTCCGATTAGTTATCTGAGTTTCATAGGAATTTTGTCTCCAGTCCATCTTTGAGTAAATTTAAATATCAGTGTTTTGCGGGGAATTATGTCTACAGCTGCCTTTGCATTGGGAAACATAAAAACTTAATCAATGATTTTAGATAGTATTCTTTTGAAGATTTAACTATCCATGTGGCATTGGGGGTGGTCCTAAATCTTCCAGAAGACAAGTGGATGGAGTGGGTGGGCTCCAGAATTATCCATATAAGCAGATAGGCAGGAATTCGGGAGGAAAGTGGATCCAGCCATGAGAGATGTAGGTAAGTGACCAGAGGAGTTGGAGCTGCTCAGAAGGACCGGTAGAGAGGTATCAGGAGTTGCCGAGGCCAGTGAAGTTTGGGAGATAGCCAACTATCTTTCCCTTTGGCTGAACTGCTAAGTGAGAAATCATATTGTTGCTACTTCCCAACCAGAGTGTCTTGAAAAACAATTGTCTTCATTTTTTGTTAAAAGTGATCACAGCTGAGAAGACGAACCTGTGCACATAGTGAGTTGGGTGTATCTGCAAATACACTCAACCTTAAAGAGTGGATGACCGAGTCTGCCTAAAAAAAACTCTGGAGTTAGGATGCTGAAGGTAACATCAATCAGCTAAGTGACAAACTTTTACTTGCATTAATCTTATATATAGGAGCATTAATCTTATATATAGGAGCTGTAGAACTCATGCTACCCAATGTCCATCTTAAAAAATGTCTTTGATTCCTGAGTTTTGGAATTGAACTCGTTTTTGTCTGAATGATGCACTATAGAAAAAGAACAAAAAAAACTGAAAGCAGTTTCATCGTCTGTTGGGAAACTGTTGTTCCTATCATTCATGTGGAATATACTTGTTGCAACGTCATTGAAAAACCTTTCGTACAAGTGATCTCCTATGGTGGCAGTAGCATCTTTCAGTAACACCATACAGGAATGTTATTAGGAACAGGAAGAAGACTTTGTGTTGCCCTTCACAGATTTCAATCTTGTTGATGTATTGGACTAGTGATTTTGAAGAACTTTCACCATCTCAAGTCTCTGCTGTTAACATCCCTGCCCCCAGATCAGAAGAGAAGAAAACTTCACAGGTTTTGTCAAGTTCATGCCTGATAGGGTAAAAGCTTCTATTTTAAAATACATACAGGTCATGATATTTTGACTCTTCAATATATCATTTTGATTTTCACTTCAGAGTTTTATTTGCTACAAATGATTTTTAAGTTCTATGTTATTAATTTTAATTAAATTATAAGTGCCCAAAAGTTTAATTGCTACTTGTGTGGCTCTTGTCTGTTACTGAATAATAGCTTTTCTGTTTTAACTGAATTTTTTATGTTTACCATAATGGCAATCCTTCAAAGAAAAAAATCAAATGGAATGATTCTTTTTAGATTTAAAATAAGTTATTAATTTAAAAAATTTTCCCACCTGTGAGACAACTAGTACAAGGTAACCAAAAAAGTTCTGTCTGTTTTTAAAGGAAAAAAGAAAATGCTTCACAGTATGTGTAACTTATATTTAGTCTTCGAAGTAATCTCCATCGGCATCCAGCACCTTCTTCCAACGTGTCTCTAACTGTTCAATGCCCTTGTGGTAGAACTCTGGAGGTTTTGATACAAAGAAGTCTGTGAGGGCTTTGCGCAAGTCTGCTTCATTGGTGAAGAATTTCCCACGAAGATGATTATCCAGGGAGTGGAAGAGGTAGTAATTGGATGGCGCAAGGTCAGGTGAATAAGGTGGATGGCACAAAGTCTCCCACCCAAGTTGCTGTACGGTATCCCTGACCACTCGCGCGACATGTGGCCTGGCGTTATCATGGAGGAAAAGCACACCTTTGCGATTCACCTTCTGGCGCAATGCCTGTTGCACATGTTTCAATTGCTGCAAGTATAGGTCTCCAGTGACCGTTTGGCCCGTTGGTAGCAGTTCATAATGAACCACTTGAGTTGTTCACCAGACACAAAGCATAATCTTGCATGGGTGCATAGGCGGTCTTGCAATGTGAGGGACAGCATCCTGAGGAGACAACCAATGTCTGGAACGCTTGGGAGTTTTCATCACTGGTAAGCACTCGATTGAATAAGGATGCGGTACGGTGGTGAGAAAGCAGTGATACACAGGCTGCCACTTGTCGTCCCTTGTGGACTTCCAACAGCATTTGCGGAACCCACTTGCTCAGTTTGTACGTCTTACCTAGGCGGTGTAGGTGAAGTCTGTTTCATCGGAAACATTGAACTGTCTTGCAAGTTTACCACACGTTAGGCTACTGGCCTCTTCAATGGCTGCCTTCAGGACTCCGTCATTCAAGACCTGTAGTCGTCCACTGCGAGGCTCATCATGGAGAGATAAATCCCCCGACTTGAATTTTTGAAACCAACGCCTTGCAGTACGTTCATCCACAGCACTATCCCCAAACGCTTGACATATGCGGCGACTTGATGCAGCTGCTGATAAGCACACTTTGAAGTCGTAAAGCAAACAGCCCCGAACGAGATCTGTAGACACTTTCATCCTTCTCACAGCTGTCTGGCTTATAACTGATGGCCAGGCACGGTGAGCGTATTTTTTTTATAATGTCTGATGTTCCTACTTCCGGCTGTCCGAATTTGAAAAGAATTGCTACACGCATTTTGTATATATTTCAACTTCATTCAATGACTAATCAAAAAACGGACAGAACTTTTTTGGTTACCTTGTACAAGGAAATCAACATGAGCAAACTATTTCAAAATACTGAAACCATCAATATAATGGTGTACCTTAAAGTAATAGGTTTATACTAACACATACAACAGATCTTGTACATATATATATATATATATATATACGCACACACACACACTCCCTCTCTCTCTGTCATTGAAAGAATAAAAATATGTACAAGATATATTTAGTTGAAGGTATAAAATTGCATTCAAAATATTTAGATTTTGGCATTAAATAACACATAGAGGCTGATATGCTGCTAAATAAAGTCAATCAGACCTTTAAAAACTTTAAATTTGTTCTTTTTTTTTTTTTTGTACAGGTTGGAACAACATACAACTCCAGAGATTTTCCGTACCCCATTGCATGAATTAGCCCTTGCCATTAAGCTGTTACGGCTGGGATCAATTGGGCGGTTCTTGGCTAAAGCTGTTGAACCGCCTCCCATTGATGCTGTCATAGAAGCTGAAGCACTTCTGAAAGGTAAAACAAATCAGCATGATCCTCTTGGTTATTATACTTACAATGTTTTAGCCATTGTGCTTGCCAGCCTTCTTCAACATGATGTAATCTTTATTTTGTCTTCTAAATCAAACCCTCCCTCTTTAGAAGATACAACACCAACAACTGTATATTCCATCGCATGCAGTTGTGTGTGCAAAGAAATACAAGCTAAGGTTGGCAGAACAATGAAATCAGGAATGGCTGATTAAATAGGAATCATTAACCTCTGCAGAATGAAAAGATAATCAGTTGTATAAAACTACTGAAACAGGCAGTACATTCTGACAACCCTATCAGTAGACCTAGCATAGAGATGAGAGCTCCTGATGAAGAAAGAAAAAAGCATGCAAAAATTCTTGGTTGGGAATACCTCATTTAAATCCTTAATTTATCCAGAGTTGATTTTGTAGCTTAATTTTCCAATATAAAACTTTCCATTTTTCTAAATTCTGTGAGTGGCAGCAATAGTTATTGTTGTGGTAAATGGAATCTGTAGGCCAAGTTCAAATTCTTACTGAAGCTGTTTCATTCACTTTGAATTAATGCCTTTGGGGAACAGCATAAATCTTTACTCCTCTCCAGCTGTGAATGAAATAGTAGTGTAGACTGAGCTTTTAGCCTTTGTAGGGCAATTATTCTGGGAGATATCTCTGAAGTCAACTTCCCTTCCCAAAAGTCATGATCTGATAGACCTGGGGAAGGCCTGAACTCTGCAATGGCCAGAGAAAAGGCATGTTTTGATCTTGAATTCAAGATGGCGTTATTAGTTATTGACACCTTTATCCATTAGACAGTTTTACTTTGTTTGCCTCCCACCAACAAATATATATTTTTAATCCTTGCTTGTGATTTCAGAAATGCGTGCTCTGGATGCAAATGATGAATTAACACCTCTGGGTCGTATCTTGGCCAGACTTCCCATTGAGCCTCGCCTTGGAAAGATGATGATCTATGGATGCCTGTTTTAGTAAGTTCTGTTGTCTCTTAATTAAACACAGCTCTGACTGTTCTAATCTTCTGAAAATCTCATAAACTTACTGTAATTATGAGACAAGCCTTTTAATTGCAATAATGGAATTCAATATGATTTTTGTTCCCTTGGAAATTATTGTTTTAGTTTTTGATGCAGGTGTAGTTTTGTAGAAAACAATAAGGGGAGAGAAAATAGATATATTTATTTATTGGTCTCTACATATTGACCAGTGACCAGGTTATGTTTAGTAATCCTTGCTCAATCCTTAACATCTCTACTGGTCAAGTGACAATTTGTGCCTGACAAAGTAGATACATGGGGATTGAAGGAGTTAAAAAAAAAAAAAATAATAATAATTTGAAGACATCTTTTTGTTGGCTAAAATGTTAGGATCAAAACAAAAAATGTGCAGATACTAGTCCAAATAATCTGTTGAGTAATAATGATAATAATAATAAAAAAAAATAATTTAAATTGTTTGGCACAAGGCCAATAATTGCTTTCCTTTAAGATTTTCATAAGGAGTTTTTTTTTTTCTTAGAGTGTTTAACAGCTCTTCTGGAAAATATGATTGAAGAGTTGATAAAAAGCTAGTTACACAGACACCATTACTGCTGTGATGAGTTTGATTCTTACTAAGTGGCCCACAATTGTGGTTTTGTGCAGTACTAATTTAATTTTTTTTCATATGTATGTATAAGCTTTGCTATATTAATCAGTGTAGGAGCATTTATAGATCTACTAATTAATCAACAATGTGTGTTTGTGTATAATATATATATATATATATATATACACACACCCAAACTTGATATTGTAAATTATTAGATAAGTTTATATTTTGATATTATAAGTATCTAGAAAAAGTTTTTACAAATGCTGATTAAACTGGTATAGGATAACACTGTATCCTCACCCCACTGGACCCACACATTCCACCAGACCGGCCGTTGGTCTGGTATGGTCCAGTATTACAGGTTAGATGCAAGTCTCCAGTTCCCAATGTCAATTTGAAGCCACCCTCCAGCCACATTGTGATTTTTTTCTTAGAGAGTAGTCATCAGATTGTAGGAATCCAGGAGCTCCCCTGTTGGTCGACTTACGAGTTTGTCGGTTGAGAATCTGGTTAACAGAAAAATAAATAACCATGTCGATTTGATTTTGAAAGGACAAAAGTTTTTTCTTGATATATAAAAGCAAAAACACACAAAAAAAATTCTTGTTGCACAAGGTTGAATGTTTTTCGAATGTGAACAATAACCAAACACACATACTTCGAATAATTTTGGTAAGGAGAGATGTGGCCTTCGTTTTAACCCTTTTTCATCTGTTCTTAGCGCAACTACTACAGCCTTCCTTGTTGCTGTTCTCAGTATTTGTAATAGTAGTAGTATTAGTAGTAGCAGGAGTAGTGATACTTAGATGTTAGCATGGGTATTTCTCTTCCTCGCCCTCAGCTCAGCAACACACAGGGGACACTTTCTTTTCAAACTCTGATGTTGCTTCACTCAATTTGACTGCATTCGAAGACAGACGAACCTGAAACTCTCTTATCTTCTGGTTGGCTCACCTCTTTATATAGAGATCCGGTGAAATATCTGTTTTTCTACTGCGAGCGTACTGACATACTTTCAAAGTACAATTTCACTCCTCCGAGAGTAAACAATTTACTTTTTCATCAATTGGTTTCCAAGGTCCATAACAAGACTCTGTTGTTTATCATCTTGCTATCAACCACTCTGCCACTTTTTGTAAGCTACAGTCAATCTTGTTTCAAAAATAAATTCTAAATCAAAACATTCTTTATTTCAATTTCGATTGTTATCGTGTCAAAATCCATTTCTTTTTCTAAAAGTTTCAAATTATCATTGTTCCAGTAATTTTCTGTTAGTAATCTGATATCCTTTGTATACTTACAAAAAGATTGTATTTCGTGTTCTAAATTAACTTTCTCTAACATTTACATTTCAAAGTTTTTACAGCATTTTTGACATCTTCGTTATTTGAAAATGCCTCACTTCACTTGGTGTTTTCTGTTTTACAGCCTATTCCTTTTTTTTTTTTTTTTTCCTTTATTATTATTTCAGGGGTGATATCGCCCCCCACCATAGATATATTTATTCATTTACTCTTTATGTAACAGTGATTTATGAAACAAATCCATCCAAACTTTCATTCCCTCTAATGATTCCATATCTAATGATATAGCAAATACTGAAAGTTTTCATTGTACATTTTATGTGTGGAAACAGAAAATTTAATCTTAATAATTCAATCAGTTATTTTTGCTTTAATCAGATTATATTCCAATTTGTTGACGAATTGAAAATCCATTTATCCATTATCTGCTCATCAGCTTAGACAACATGTTAACCTAAGATATGTTCTTCAAGAGTAGAAAGGACACATGTTGGCCTCTCTGATAGAATTTATAAGTATTGTCGCTCTTGGTATAAGAAGCTATAGCTTGATAAAATGGTGGCATTTGTTGATTTAAATGCTTGAATTCTTCACATTTTTTACCTAAAATTTAGTTGAGCAAAATTTACTGACCCAACCTTTTCTTTTTCCCAGTTGTGGAGATGCTGTGTGCACTGTTGCAGCTAGCACCACATTTCCAGAGCCTTTTATCACACATGACCGTAAACGTCTGGGTTGGGTGCACAAGAATTTGGCAGGTACCAGATGTAGTGACCACGTTGCCCTACTAAATGCATTCCAACTA
Organism: Acanthosepion pharaonis; assembly: GCA_903632075.3. NCBI lineage: Eukaryota > Metazoa > Mollusca > Cephalopoda > Sepiida > Sepiidae > Acanthosepion > Acanthosepion pharaonis. The sequence continues at coordinate 228,203 of CAHIKZ030003010.1, read as the reverse complement.
TGGGAAGATGCCAGGTAAGTAAATGTTGATAATTGTTTCAGTATTCTGAAATAACAAATAGTAAATGCTTAACATGTTTTGCTTTTATTAAAGCTTCATCAGAGAATGAGATATGGGGGGGGGTATTTTTGGTAATTTTATTTTTGTTTGATTTTCATTGGTTATAGACTTCATGTGCATTTGACTAGTCAAGCAGCATTTGTATATATAATTTATGTGTGTATAAACGTATCATAATTCTAGTTTCTATTCAGATGATTGTGTGCCTTGTAAGCATTATTTATGTTTGGAGGTCGTCCACATTGATTTGGGGATGGTCGTAGTTGTTAAGTATACATTAGATTCCTTAAGAATGGGTTTAATAAAGGTTGGTGATGTAATATAGTGTAATAACAAAAAAAGAACATAATTCTTTACATTGAAAATACTTCAAGGGATTCCTGATAAAAATTTTACTAACTATAAGCACATGTCAAAAACACTATATACATTTATTTTTTTCTTTCTTTCTCTTTCAGAATGGCAGGTGAAGACAGTGAAGCTTGTTTCTGTGACAATAAATCTTTATCTATGCCCACACTTCGGATGACATGTGAAGCAAAGGTAATAAAAGGCTCTAAGGATATACAAATATTCATTTATTTTATTTTCTTCTTCTAATACTTTATTCCAAGTTTGAATCACCTCTTACATGGAATGCTGTCGGCATTTAAAGAAATCAATTATTAACTGAAAAAACCTAATTGTCTTTGTATTTTTTATTTATTTTTTTAATTTGATAGGAGAATTTCTTGTTTATTTGATCATCTTTTCATTACAGAAGACCGTATCTGCTAAATTCTTCATCTTTTTAGATTTGTCTCAATTATATTTCCTTTGAAAACACCAACATAGACAATAATCAAAAGATGCTTTCTGTTGATTTTTAGGTTCCAAGCATTTAGAAAAACATCTGTTATCCTGTAAAATAATCTTTTCTTTTTGCGAATTCTGAAAACTTTCAGAATTAGTATCGATAAGAAAAATAAGCACTCATATTTATAACAATAAATCCTATAATAATTTTTATCAATGTGTATTTGTTTATATATTTCTTGTCCCATGTGTAGTGGAAAGGGAGGTAAATCAACTTAAGTTAGTAAATTTATGAGTGATTACTTCCCTTAGTTGGTTGATTTTTCTTTAGCCACATATCAACTTCTATGAGTTATTTAATGCCAGAATCTAAATATTTTGAATGCAGATTACTTCGCTTAGTTGTTTTAATAATTTACACAAATAAAATATTTATCAGCATTTAGAAAAAATTAGTTTCTGAGCAAAATGAATTAATCAGTTCCTTTATTCCTATGTTTCTTACATTGCAGTCTCATTTGTTCAAGCCTCACATGTGAGGCACTCAGATAACTTTGTCTCTGAAGTGATCGTATTTCTTCAAGTTGGTCTTGAAATAGGCTTTGTCATTTTGCTGCTAATCTTTTTCTTCCGAGAGATATTTCTATTTCACTGTTATATTAAACATGGCTTTCTTTTTTAATATGAAATGATACTGAACAAAATGCTATTTATATAATACCAGGAGTAACCAATGAATACCAGATACCATTGAATGTCTAAAAAAAAAAAAAAAAAAAAAAATTATATATATATAAAGGCAACGAATGAATTAAATGATTCCTTGACCTCTATTTTACTTGTGAATTCTTTATCTCTGCTTTATTGAATCTCAATACATTGTTTCAAGACTTTTGTTTCATTTCATGTCACTATTAAGACTTTCTACAATTGACTGCATGAGTACACTAGTTATATATATATATATATATATATATATAATGATACTTTAAATATTTAATCCTATAAAAACAATGTTTTTAGCAAAACTATTTTCTTAACAATCTGATATGATGATCAGAAACCACAAAAGTTAAATTTGTTTTCTATTTATAATAATAAAAATAAAGTTGTTTAAGTTGATGTTTTTCTAAATTACTGTTTTTTTTTTTTTTTTTTTATTATTATTATTATTATTTCTCTTCAGAACCAACTGAGAGATATTCTCACCAATGCAGGTTTTCCAGATGAAAGTATGCTGCCCAAAGTCTACAATTATACGGGTCCTGATGGCAGTCTCGATATTGTTAGTATCTTTTCTCTTTCATATGAATGGAGTTTTGCGATCACTTTTTAAGTTTTTTTTAAATTGAACAGATTTACTATCTGACTTGTTCAGTTGTTTTTAACACTCTGACTCTATACATTCTTCATTATTACTATTATTTTATAACTAGTTTTATTCCATCTTATTATTGTTACTTTTTATCACAATACCGGGTTTTTACTCTTACAGTCAAAGAGTATAATGGATCTATTTTTGTCTTTTCTTGTGTGGGTGCTTTGTTGTCTTTTCTCGTGTGGGTGCTTTTTTTGTTTGTTTTTTTTTTTTTTTTTTTTGTATCTCTTTTCTTTGTGTCTGTTTTTCTCTTCAAGAGTGTGTGTGTGTTTCAACCTGTTTTGCAGAAATCTGCTACTTGATGCTCTTTCTTGATATGTGCTGTTGATGATTTTCTTTTCAGGTGACAACTCTTCTTTGCATGGGTCTCTATCCCAACGTCTGTTACCATAAAGAGAAACGTAAAGTGCTGACAACTGAGAGCAAACATGCTCTCGTACACAAGTCATCTGTGAACTGCAGCAATTTTGAAATTCATTTCCCATCTCCGTACTTCATTTTTGGTGAAAAGGTAAGAAACTTTGTTATGATTTTCTTCTACAAATCTCAACAATGATTATAAGTTCTCTATCAGACTTGTACATCAAATTTAAATTTATGAAGAACTGATGATAAAAATTCAAGATCAGTAATGAATCTTAATTAGATACAGTAATGTTAATGGTAATATTAACCATTTGCTTATAAGGAAACATTCAGCATTCATTAACTGAGCATCCAGTGCTACTCTAGTTGTGTCAGCCATTGGGCTGGGATTAAAGTGTGTTGTAATGGAATGTCCCTCTCCCCTATTGCCTAATGTTGACTGACTATATCTGTGTATGTATATATATATATATATACACACACACACACACACACACATATATATATATATATATATATATATATATATATATATATATATATATATATATATATATAGAGAGAGAGAGATGTGACTGGCGAACTTGCTTTGGTAATTACTAGCCTGCTAACCGATTCTCTGTCTTTCAGTAGTGTATTCTCTTTTACAATAAACCTCTCTTTCTTTCATCTACATCCGTGTTGCTGTTCCTTTCACTCAAGTACCACCTTTGTCTGTTTGTAACCTTCTTTAAGGATACAACAAAGTGTAGTATCTGTTCTCCTCATCTCTAAAGGTAATGGTAATATTAGCCATTTCCTTATAAAGAAACATTCCACATTCATTGACTAAGCAGATGATATACTTAATTCTTTGGCTACTGAATGAAATTGATAATAGAATCAAGGTAAAGCTGAAAAAAAGAAATGCTTATTTGATCAAGAGGGAAGGAATGTAGCTGATGTTTTAAATGTTTTAATATTAGTCCTTATCCTTCTTTTGTCAGCAACATTTGTTGCTTATAACTGCACACATTAAAGGAGGAAGAGGAGGAGGTCGGCAACAAGTAACTGTCTCAGTAGGTATCTCAAAACTCCCTTTTTTTACACTGTAACAATAGGTCAAAAATAGTGAAATTTCCTTTTATTTCAACTGCTTTGTTTTCGAGGCTATTTTAATAAAATTACTATGTAAACAAAATTTAATCTTTTTTCTTTTTATAAAAATACATTATTTTTCTTGTGTATGATTAAAAATTGTTTCAGGTCTCTTTAAATTCTGTCACTATTTCACATGACAATCACATATTTCTAACCATGTTCTGGTCATTGTATTCTCAGCATTCTTGTATGTTGCCTTAACTCTCCCCTTCATTTGTGAGGAAATAGTCCAGCATTCACTGCTATAAAGAGAGCACTGATAATACATAATGGTTGAGCACTCTTAGCATTGTTTCCAATGAAAATTTTGTGTTTCTGAATATTTGGCTTAGTTTCTGGAAGGCATCTTTTCCTATTTTAATGCATCTTTGGGATTTTCTGTCACATTTTCAGTCATCTGTTCTTACACTTCCTAGATATGTTAATTTTCTTTACTTCCTTTATTTTGACGTCTCCAATTTGTAGCTCGCATCTTTCAATGTTCCTTTTGCTAATTACCTTTCTGTCTTTATACATCCTTATTTTTATTTATGTTGTGTTTTTGTACTTTTCTCTGTTTAAGAATTCAGAAGTATGTAGTGGATAGAAAATGAAAAAAAAATGTTTTTTCTTTTTTTTTAACTACAATAATGGGAAAAAAAAGATCTTCTGGATTACATTCCACAAAAATCGTTAAACTGATCACTTATTTAAACCATAAGTAAACTCGACCGAGAAATTTCCAGACTTCACATCTACACGATTTTTGCATCCATTTCCATCACACGCCTAGATATTAGTTTCCGAATCAAAGGGAATTAATTGTGTGCAGAAAATTGTCTGAATTATCTCCCCTTTCGGATGTGCGGAGACTCTCAGAGAGGAGGTCAATACCGTCCTCGGCCGTTGCATTCAAAGGGTTGTCGAACACTTCGCAAAAAAAAAACAAAAAAAACAGCATATCATGAAGAAAAAAGGCCCCTAACTTGATAAAACAATTTTTTAATGTCTAAATGTTTGTTACTATTAAGATGAAAGATCAAAGCATATTTTGAATATTTTATCAGATTTTTTAATCCTTCCTATAATGTTAAAAATTTTACTTAAAAATCTTGTTTTTCTTGATTCAAAAAATTTTTTCGTAAATTCGATCATATCGGCCCTTTTTGTCTGACTTTGTAAAAAAAATCAAAGTTAGCAGTTTAAAAATCATGTAAAATTCAATTACACCTTTTTCTTATGTTATCTTAGGAAAATTAGAAAATTTAAAGTATACTTAATGTAATTTAAAAGAAACGTAACTTTTTTTTTTATTATCGGAAAATTTTTTAAGAGAGACATTTCCAACCATGGTGCTTGCTTTTGCGCGTGTTCAAGAGGTGTTAACTGATGTACGTCAATATATCGACAACTTATGTCGGGAATTTATCAGATGACAGTGCAGAAGTGATATAATTTGTTCTAGTTTTAAGTGAACCTGGTTATATATATGTAAAATACACTTCCAAATTTTTTTTTTTTTTTTTTTTTTACCTTACGTTTGTGGGAGAGGAAAATTAACAATTTTATTTTTGGAAAATCAGAAATCCTAAATCATAATCAAACTATATATCAAGCATTAAAATTTAGTTTGAAGGAAAACAACTTTCCTTCATACAACAAAGTCCATTGGTAATTTTCAATTATATGGCTGCAAGGGGCTAAAAAAATTGACACCCAGCCACGGAAATCTCTAGTAAAAGGTGAAAGATTTATCTGCAATTCCTAACCACCGGAAACCAGGAAGGGTGTTTATTTTTATTTTTTTTTTTCCCTCAGAAAAATAACTGATAATGAATAATTAAGCCAAATTGACTTTGACATATTTGGGTCAAAGGCCAGCCAGCCAGCCAGCCAACCAGCAATAAATGTTTAGAACAAGCTGTCACCAGCTTGTAATAAACCCCACCACTCCCAGATAAGAAAAAGTGAAAAAAAAAAAAATTGGGTCAACACTGGGATCAACAAGTTTTTTTTTTTTTTTTCTTCAAACCTATGTTTGAAAAATGGCTTGATGTGTTTTGTTGTTTTTTTAACACCTTGACACCTGGCTGATGACAATTTAGCAGACAACATTTTTTTTTCGCTGCATGTCTTTCATATGACAAAAAAAAGCATTTTAAAAAGCTGTGTTTCCGAGAATAAACCCATTGCGCTGTTTCCGTGCCTAAAATAGAATATAAAATAATAAAAAAATGAAATAATATTTGCAGTTTGTCTCACACTGAAAAAGGAAAAGTTGTTTATATTTAAAAAATGAAAAGAAAAAGAAAGTTTTGAAAATGCGATAATATTTAGTCAGAAAACTTGACAAGTGTTTTTGTGTTAACTGAGCAAATGCAAAGCAATTTCTAAAGTAAAAACATCTGGTCTCTATCAAGGGAAACAACTCTACCTGACGTGACATTATTTCAAAACTGTGCATCCATACTTTTGTTGGAGACAATTTTTTTATACAATTTTGGAATATTGAAAAATTATTTTAAAAATATATTCGGGTGTCAGATTTTAATAAGCTTTCAAATTTATGATCTTTAAAAAATAGATAACAATGAGATCATTTCCATTGAGTCACAAAAAAAAACTTAATTTTAAAAGATATAACAACTTTTTATCATATGTATTTAAAATAGAAAAAAAATTAATGTAAAAATTCATTTTTCATCAAAAAATATTTTGACTTTAGATAAAATTTATCTTACTATATGTTATTCAGAGAAGCCATTAAAAGCTTTTTAAATTAAATATTTTCTTAGTTTTATTGGGTTTTGTATTTTTACAATTTGGGTAAAAGTTTGGACAATTATGCCCATTTTTTTTACCAAATAAATCCATGATTTATATTCTTCAGAGTCTTAAAAAAAAAATGAAAAAAAAAAAATTAAGAGTCACAAATAAAATTTTTCAAGTTCTCATAAAATTAAGCTGGTGGGTGGTAACAAATATAAAAAAAAATATTTTTACCATGACTTTAAAAAAAAAACAAACATTTCTAAAATAATTTCATTCATTTGTGAATAAGTTCTGAAGGTTTCATTAAAATCCAACAATTATTTGATTTTTGCAAGGTTTTCCAATCAATGTGCTTTTCAACTGAAAAACAATGCTAAATATTACCTGACCGCTGATCTAAAAAAAAAAAAGTTTTCAACCTAAATTTAAAACATGCTGCAAAGGAATAAAAAATTTTAGAAAATAATTTAAAAATACCTTGGTCTTTCCTTTTATTAATAACAAACTTTTTCACGATAAAACTTTGTTTTTATTAAGTTTGAGGCCCTTTTTCTTCATGCTGTGCATTTTTTTTTGTGAAAAATTGGACAAACCTATTATTAATTATGCTATTAAGCTTTTGTTTTTTCCCCCTTCCACACCTAAACTGATTTCTCTCACCTTGATTGGCAGCCAATCTAGAAGAAAGCCAACTTTGATTTCTCGAAGGGGAAATGGCAGCAGAACACCATTTCACTATCTTTTGCAAGAAGTCATAGCAATTCAGATTTGAAAAAAAAAAAAAATAGGAATCTGTGGAGAGCCATGATCACCTATATAGTGAAGGAACATGGCATTTAAAAGAAAAAAAACAACATCTACCCTTTATTCTCTATATCTGAATTGTTACTTAAATTTATTCACTATTGGTAAAGAAGAAAAAATATTTTTTGGTATTAAAAGTAAAAAATTAATAAAATGAACCAAAGACTGAATTTTGAAATTGGACTGGAGTGAGTAATTTGGGTAAATATAGGCCAAACAATTAACTCTCATTCTTTGAAGGGTCTTAATTAGTGATGGGACGATTAATTGGAATTGAAAATATTGGAATTTTTGGGGGTACTGGAAACGGAGAATTTTTAACCTAATTTCCAATTCCAAAAACGATTCTTTGGATTTTTTTTTTTTTAACTTAATTTTCCATTCATGGTACTAATGATAAAGGATATAAATATTTATTGATTTTAAGCTATCAGTAGAACTAAAATCTGTAGATCATAATAACATCTAATTTAAGTAAGTTGTAAATTTATTTTACTTGTAAATAAAAATAGATAAATAAATAATGAAATGTACATGTTTCTTTAAACTAGTGAGTTTTATAGAAAGTTCAAGAACTTTCTATAAAACTCACTAGTTTAAAGTCTGTTTCAGTTCAAAATAAATCTTTTTAAATTTCTTTTTAAACATTATTAATTCACCCATTCAATATAAATTTTAAAAAAAATTATAATCAAAAGTTATGTAATATAAACACAAAATTAATTCATATTGTTCTGATGGGCTGTCTTTTAAGACAACTTTTAATTTTAATTTTTTTTTTTTTAAATTAAAAAAGAAAGAAAGAAAAAAAAAAAAACGAATGTATGGAATTCCTGCCAATTTCACATTTGATTTGTTCACATAAAAATTAACCTTGTATCAAAAATTGTCCTTGTGAGTTAAATTACAACAATTTGTTTTAGAATAGTTTTAATCCATAAAATCATTTTTCCAGTTATTGAAAAGAAGATTTATTTTTGTTTACATAGCATACTATGTAAACAAAAATAAATCTTCTTTTCAATAACCAAGACTTAAAAAAAATAAAGATCCTTTTTTTTTTTTTTTTTTTTTTAATGAAACTTAAAATTTGTTTCTACAAAATTCATGTATTAAAGTTTTATCTTTCCAAACGGATTTTCATCTTTATTTACTTAAAAAAAACATTGCCCTTCCTCCTGTTATCTCTCTCTCTCTCTCTCTCATGCACTTTTTCATGCAATCTCTCTCTCTCTCTCACACACTCTCTCTTTCCCCTCTTTCTCTCTCTCATATGCACTCATGCAAAATACCTCAAAGTGAAAAGAAGCTTGCATTTATGAAGTGTCTTCCCCTGCCTAGAACACTTCTAGGCTACCTTTGGGCATTGTATTGGTGTTGTATGATCTTATCATCTACTGTCCTTTTTTTCTTTGCAGATCCGTACCAGAGCTGTATCCTGTAAACAAATGACCATGGTAACTCCACTCCAGCTCTTGCTGTTTGCATCTCGGTCCGTTGTCTACCATGAAGGTCTTGTCATCCTTGATGATTGGTCAGTTATAATCCCTTGTCTTTGTTTTTAATCATTAATCAGATGAGAGGCAACCAAAGAAAAGTCTTGTTTGCAAAATATTCAAACATATGTCCTCAAAATCAAGAGTTAAGTGGTAGATCTGAGCTAAAAAGTAAACTCCCGTTTCTGTAGACATGAGATGTGATAAAAGAGAAAAATCTTGATCATCTATTAATGAAACTGGTAATTGTTATTTGAGTCATCGGATTATATTGTGATATTCATTTTACTCTCTAAGATCTTTTTAACCTTTAGCAACCTGGATTATAAATATGACTTCCCTTTTCACTGCATTTGTTTTCACTGTCTTCCTCAATTGCCGTATCCTTATTGTTAATTTCACTCAAAGGTGTTTTCTGTTGCCATAGCAGGATATGAAAACACAACTATGAAATTCAAATAGATTCATACAAATTCAGGCATAAGTCCCCTTAAGTGGCAGGATAAACTTTTTTGTACAGCAAATGAAGTCATATACAGAGTTATAATGATAAATACAATGTTAAATCCTTATTTTTTTAAAAATTTTACTTGAAATCAAAGTGTCATCTAGGTGTTTATTATGTAAAAATGTTGTCATCTTTGGATTGTATTCTTCAGTTGGGTCCATTGGTCTTTACTAAGCTTAGTTTAGTCTGGCAGAAGGCCATACATTTGACTAACTAGAACAGCTTCAGCTTCTCTTTGAACAGGATGTCACTCTTTGGCATGACAGGATTTTTTCAGAAATTCAAAGTGTTTTGATATATATATATATATATATATATATATATATATATTTGAAACTATTAGAATCTATATATGTAGAGATTCTTGATGAAATCCAAAGAATCTGCAATCTTATTGGTCCTAACCTGGCATCTCGGCTTCAGTCACTTTTCCACTACCATAATGTAGCTTTCCTGTGCCTTTTCTATAAGTGGTTTTATTGTCTTGCTTGAGGTGAAATGATAAAAAAAAACTACCTAAAACACTGAAGATTGTGGAGGTGTTGCTAAATTCACTTTATCTATTCTCCTTAGTTGACCAAAGCCACTCAGTTCCACATCAGTTATATTTTCATATTGGAGTTTCCGGTAGTACAGTATGGCAGTATGTTTCCAAATTTCTAGCGGAGTGAATTGCATCAGTGTGATATTTTTCCCCCACAGTGTCCAACTGACCCTACTATAATGTGCAGTTGACAAAATCAAAACCAAACAATGTGCATGCATGAAATTGAAAATATAAAATGGCGACAATTTACCCATCGCATCCTCGATATTAGGTACTACTCCATAAAGAAATAATTGAATATAACATTGAGCACCTTTTTATATATAACTTTTTAAGTATTCAGTAATATTAAGAATTTAGGAAAATATTCTTTGTAATCTAATGTTTTAGTGAATTTTAGAAATATTAGCTTTAAATTTACTATACTTATCGCTCTTATTTCCAATATAGTTTTTACTTAATAATAATATTATCTAAAAGGGTGGAATTAATACAGAATTTTAAAATATTTAAAATTTAAATTATTAGCTAAAATTATCCTAATTAAAATAAAAAAAAAAAAATGAAAACAGTTCTTGTAAAAATTCATTATTGTTAAGATAATCGTGCCCTTAATGTCTTATTTATAAAACGATTAAAAACTTTCCATTTAAATAATGTGGTAGTTTTATTGCATTTTTTATATTATGATTCATGGCAGATTTTCACTAAATGGTGTTGATGTTTGACAAAAAAAAAAAATTGATGGTTTAAATTCTCCAAGGACTACTGCTTTTAACTAATATGAAGAGAGTGGAATTTTAATTTCTCAAAATTTCATAAAATTACGTAATGGAGGAGTAACAGATGAAAAAAATAGATATATTTTTACCAAGATTTTTTAAAAAGAAAAAAAATAATTTCATTCATTTGTGAATAAGTCCTGAAAGTTTTGTGAGAATCTGATATTTATTTGATTTTGCAAGAATTTTACTCATAATAATAATAAATATTTTCACAATAAAATGTTGTTTTCATTGTTTGGGGCCTTATCATGGTATACTTTTTTTTAATTTTTTTATTTATTTTTTTTTTTTTTCTCTTTTTCTCTTTTTCTCTTTTGAACAAATTTTTGGAAGAACCTTATATAAAAATTCTGAAATTATTTTTTTGTTTAACAGGATCAATCTAAAAATGGACCCAAATGTTGCATCAAAAATTGTTGCATTACGCCCAGCAATGGAAGCTCTGATTGTGCGTACAACTCAAAATCCTTCCGTGATTGCCCAGCCTAGCCAACAAGAATCTTCCCTGATGAATAGCGTGAGGGTCTTGTCTCAGCCCAGTGCAGGACGCTTTGGAATTGCTGACCAGTCTGAGTAAGTAGATATCATTCTTCCTCTTTCTCTTGCCACCAGACACACTTCCAGGCCCCATGATTAGTTAACTGGAGTTATTTAAACATACAGTACAGCAAATAACTCCTTTCCTTTTTGTTAATAGCCATCAATTTTTGACAACATTGGCAGCTTTTCTGATTTAGAACAGAACAATAATGAAATGTGATATGCAAATGATTTTCTGTCACCCATTGACACCAAAGCCTTTATTTAGAAAAATCAGTTATTTTTATCAGCATTCAAACAATTATATATTGGTTATTTCATCTCTATATACCTACACCTGGACACACACTGTCAAATATGCCAGCCAAATAAGGTTTTCAACAAACTTCTGACATTCTTCTTAGCTCCGAGGATATTGCATGTACAGAATCAAAACTTCGTGACAATAATTAATACTTAGTGTAGATTACAAAATATAAACAGCTTATGTGTAACTTAGATACTTTTTTTATCTTTATAAGGATCTGAAAATGTCCAAAATATAAAAAGATGCTGTTCACTTTAAAAGCTTTTTCATTTACAAAGTATGTCAGGTACAACATTTAAATCAGTTTTTCTCTTATTTCTGACCTAATAAACTATGTAAAAACCATAGTCATTCTTCTTATAAACATGTCACTATTACACTTTGAAAATGGTTCAGTTTTTTTTTTTTTTTTTTTTTTTTGATTTTGTTTTGTTTCTTAACATCCTTAAAAATGGTTATTTTCATGATATCAATAGACTAGTTAGGTAAAACATTTTTTTTTTTTTTTTTTTTTTTTTTTTTTACATGTCTGAAGATCATGTGACGGAGCTTCGCTTTGTGGACAGTTTTGTCTAGGGTTTATACATTTTTCTAGAACAATTTGTCATGCCAAAATCATAGTTTTGTCAATTTATGCACCTTATAAATTTGATACTTAAATATGAAGCTGAAAGTTGTTGCCTTTATAATTTCTTATGTAAATTTTTGAGTGAGGAATCCTTTTACCTTTGTTCCAAATATTTTAAATGCTATGGGCCCATAATTTTTTTTTTTTTCCCAGAGGGATTAAAAAATTTTTAATTGAACAAAAAACTAAGGACATTGACATAAATTATTTTTGACATCTCAAAGATCAACATTATATCACCAAAAAATGTATAGGGCCATTAACAGCAAGAAGTTCCCTAACTTTATTTGAATACCAGTTTACCCTGAACATTGATCACTTTGAGGTACACAAAGGGCTTGGCTGTCCACTCCTATTCGAATATGCCTCTCGGCTGTTTGTCTTATACTGCAACTATGCTGGGCAAAACTTAGTTTCTGTGAGGGAACATACAATCTTGTATAATCATTGGTAGAATAAGGTCAGTACACAGTCACAATGATACAGTTACTTGCTTGATAAATTGACCCTGGTGAGATTCGAACATATACCATTCCTGCTCAATGCCCCCCTTCACCATATATTTCCATAGAAGTTGGAACTGTTCCAAGGCTTATGGCCAGATCACATTGAAACACTGGTTCTCATATTAACACTGAAGTTAAGCAACATAAAGCCTGGTCAAGAGTTAGAGATGTGACTGTTTGAGAATACCAGCTGCTGTAAGCTTGGATGTACAGGTTATGTGTAATGGATAATGGCTCCGAATTGTTAATTGGAGAGCAGAATTCCAATTCTAGTTGGGCTCATTATATTTACTTACATGCAAATACTCTTGGGAAAGTTATGAATCCACTTCTTGTTCTCAGCTATGGGTTAATTAGTAAAACTTGTATCACTAAACAATTACTGTTTCTCAAAACAAAATTCTTACAATCTAAAAAAAATTATTTTCTGACTTCAAATAATCTGCAAAGGGGTTAAGCTGTTAAAAAAAAAATATATATAAATGAATAAAAAAGAAAAAAAAAACAATTGAGCAACTGTTCCAGGGGACAAAATAACAATAGACCAAGTTTTGTGTGTTGATAACTATGCAAGGCTTCCCAGAATGTGGTCTGTCATTCACATCATTACTGACACTACTGTGCTCACGTTCACTGTTTGGTCTCTTTAAGTGTTTGTCTAGCATTAATGATGTCAATAGATGCAACTGGAGAAATTCATTGATACACCTCTGCTTTTTACAGTTTCATATCAGATGCCATTTTACCAGACTGCTGTCTCTAACACCTTCACCTTCTTCTATACTCCTAATGTCTTCCTTGGGCGTTATTACAACACCACATAATTGCAATGAACAGGTGTTCTCTCAGGAGGCCATATGCTTTGATCACCTATTGCAATTTAAACTTAACCCAATCCTCAAGTGGAACTTGTACATGCAATCCATTACTAAAGATACAAGAAAAATGATCAGTTTCCTGCACCGCTCCAGTAAGTACCTGACCTGATCTGCTATCCTCTATTTTTATAAGAACCAGATCAGGCCTAAAATGGGGTACTTCTGCCATATCCTGCACTGTTTTCACTTTCCAGTCTTGATAGTCCAAAAGTGTTTTCCACGTCCTTGTGGGTGATGAATTATTTTACACCCTGTAACCCCCTTTGTTATAGACAAAATACTGCAAGCCTCTCACTGTTCTGTCGCTACTTCCATGGAAAGTGCTCAGACGAGTTCCACCAGTTCTAGCCTTCATGCCACACCCATTGTAACAAACCACCCCCTCATTCCCCTCTGTATTCCATTGGTGAGATGTAAGTTCTACTTGAGCAGCTTCTTCCCATGAACCCACTGCTTTGTAGAACCAACTTCCAAGTGGATGCTTCTCTGATCACTACAATCTTAACCTGTTCAAGTTTACAGTTAACCATTATTCCCCCCCCCTCACATATCCCCCATCATAAACTCTGCCTCTTGGTCTCTAACCTGGTACTTCAAGTGGCTCTTGAGCAAAAAAAAAGAAAAATTCTGGTTTTTTTATTTATATATATATATATATATATATATATATATATATATATATATATATATATATATATAATATGTGTGTGTATGCATGCTGTTTATTGGCATGAGAAATGTAGAAACCAAATTCAGATTTATGTTGAGTCTTGTTACTGGTATGCCACAATAGTTGATAGAAAAGAAATTGGTTGAGTGAACAAATCACTGTCTCTTAACTTCTCAAAGCATTACAAATGGGTGTGTGTTTGTGTGTGTGAGGTAGAAATGAAACCAAATAAGGTGCCAGAATGTTTTCTAACATTTTTCAAGCACAATGTTACTTCCCTTGTTTACTTTGTTTTTTTTCCTTTTTAACAATCAAATGTTCCCATTCAAATGTGATTTTTTTTAATTTTCTTTGCTCTCTATTTTTCTTTTTAAAAGCAAAAATGGTCCTCCAAATAAATTTGCCAGGTTCGGTGGAGGCAGCCGAGGTTTCCGGGGTTTCAGCCGAGGAGGCAACTTTGAAGGTGGGTCTCGTGGTGGCTACAGCAGCAACTATGGTGGTGGTTATCGTGGAGGGATGAGTACTGGCTTTACCAACAACTGGAGAGGAGGAGGAGGTGGCGGCTATCGAGGCGGCTACCGAGGAGGAAGTGGAGGTTACAACAGAGGTGGCTACAGAGGAGGTGGCGGTGGCTACCAAGGTGGATACTGAACAACTGTGCCTCTCGGCTATGGACCGGGTAGGGTCGTTCTTTGGCCTTTGCATACTCAATTTATCCCTGTTCTTTTTACTGTTTTTTTTTTTTTTTTTTTTTTTTATTGTTCTCTGACAAATTCCACCGTTGCGTCTTTTAACAAAGAAAAGAAAGATAAAATCTCTTTATACCTTCAGTAACCAATCAAGTACATTGAGGCAGCAGTCAAAAAAAAAAGAAAAACAGGAGGAAGTAGTGGACCCTCCCCCCCTCTCTCTCTCTCATACCCCCTTTTTTTCTCCCTCTCCCCTCCTTCCTTTAATCTGGTTGTTTGGACAAGCTCTCTGCCATGACTGCTGCTGTTGTCGAAAGTGTAAAAGGAAATAACAAACACTCCTGACACCATTTGCCGCTATTCATCCAGCCTTTTGGTTATTGGGACCCCGACTGTCTGCAGGAGAAAAAAAAAAAAAAACTTGTGCATTGCACATTTAAAATAAAGTCTCATTTTAAGTGTCAACTTTTGTTTGTTTCTTTTCTTTTTATTTTTCTTTTCTTTTTATTTTTCTTTTCTTTTTATTTTTCTTTTCTTTTTATTTTTCTTTTCTTTTTATTTTTCTTTTCTTTTTATTTTTCTTTTCTTTTTATTTTCTTTACTTTTTATTTTCTTTACTTTTTATTTTCTTTACTTTTTATTTTCTTTACTTTTTATTTTATTTTCTTTTACTTTTTATTTTCTTTTCTTTTTATTTTATTTTCTTTTTCTTTTTATTTTCTTTTTTCTTTTTATTTTCTTTTTTCTTTTTATTTTCTTTTTTCTTTTTATTTTCTTTTTTCTTTTTATTTTCTTTTTTCTTTTTATTTTCTTTTTATTTTCTTTCTTTTTATTTTCTTTTTTCTTTTTCTTTTCTTTTTTCTTTTTTCTTTTCTTTTTTCTTTTCTTTTTCTTTTCTTTTTTCTTTTCTTTTTCTTTTTTTTCTTTTCTTTTTCTTTTCTTTTTCTTTTCTTTTTCTTTTCTTTTCCTTTTTCTTTTTCTTTTCTTTTCTTTTCCTTTTCTTTTCTTTTTTTTTTTTTTTCTTTTTTTTTTTCTTTTTCTTTTTTCTTTTTCCTTTTCTTTTTTCTTTTTCCTTTTCTTTTTTCTTTTTCCTTTTCTTTTCTTTTTTCTTTTTCCTTTTCTTTTCTTTTTTCTTTTTTCTTTTTTTTTTCTTTTCTTTTTTCTTTTATTTTCTTTTTTTCTTTTCTGTTTATTTTCTTTTCTTTTTCTTTTCTTTTCTTTTTATTTTCTTTTCTTTTTATTTCGATTAACATTCATTTTTATGATGACTGAAAAATCTGCACTGAGGAGAGGAAAAAAAAATCATATCTGGTATATTTTGAATTTTTTTATTATTTTTATCATTTATTTATTTATTGCACATTTTTTATATATATATATATATATATATAAATTTTTTTTTTTTTTTTTTAACTCTGTTCTATTTTCATTGTTATTTGTTTAATTACTAACAAAGACTGAAGATAAAAAAATGAAGAAAGTGCTGTCAATATTTTCCTCTACTTTTTATCTGTTTTATCAAAATGTAAATTCTGGATGGCCAATTACCAGCCATTTTTTTTATTATTTTTATTTTATATCTAAAAGTGAAGTAGGAATTTTTCTGTTATAGTTTATGGATGCTTGTTGGCATTTCAAGATTATATATTATATATATATCCCTTAAATTTTAGTTTAAAAATAATAGCCTGATCTTCACTTTTTTCATGTTTCAAGTTATTTAGTTAAATTGACTTTTAAAAAAAAAAATTTGAGTGTGGAGGAGAATGAATCTTTGTAAAGTGACTTTATTTTTTTCCCCCTCTTTTCTCCATTCTGTGTTTTCCTTTTCGCATTTATTTTAATATTGAAACTGTCAATATAATTCAAATGTCTCTCCCATTTTCATATTTTGTCATTTATTTCTAGATATTAGCAACAAACTGATATCTATTTTAATTAAGGGTAAACATGAAGATACACTTATTTTGTGCCAATTAGTTGAAAGCGGTTAATGTAATATTATATTGGCATTATGCGTAAAATATGTTTAAATAATAAATGCTAGAAAAAGAATCAGACTGTTTGAGATCTTATCCGAACATAAGAATAAATAATACTAAACAATGAAATTGGTACGAATGGTATTCATAGTTTGAAGTCATTCCTCCCTTACCAGGAAATAGATTTTGAGAAAAGGCAATCAAAGCTGCAATCCTCAAAATGAACCAATGGCATTTCATTTTTTTTTTTTTTTCTTTTTTTCCTTTTTCTGGAGTGTTTAGTCTGGAGACTACATTGTAAATTGTTTCATTTAGTTAGATTTTTCAAAAGGCATCCAATTGGATGTATTTTAGTATTTTCCATTTCCAAGATAAGTAATTGTTAATATTGTATTATTTCGAACTATCGTTCTCATCTTGGTTGATATAAATGTCGCTATAGACGCAGTGTTTCGACCAAGTACCCTCTGGTCATCATCAGGTTTTTACTGATTGGCTGATATGGGATATCTTTTGATTGTGATATTTTGTCCCCCTGTGATACCAGTTATTGTTTGTTCCTGCTGAATTAGAGGGTCACTGCCAGATGCCAGGATTGAACTTCTGACGAACAATAACTGATATGAGAGGGATGAAATATCACAGTCAGCAGATATCTCATATCAACCAATGGACACCCGATGATGACCAGAAATTATTACTTGGTCGAAATGTTATCTATAATAATATTTATATCAACTAAGATGTGAGCAATAGTTCAAAATAATACAAGGATGTATTTTCTTTTAACTTTCAATCCTCCCACTGGTACGTAGGAATGGCAAAAAGAACAAAAAGTAAATTGCTCGTAGGATTGTAAAATTGTCGGATAAGATCACCAAATGTCTGAAAATTGTTCCATTAGAGTCGCTTCTAATAATGTTACCATTTGATAAATAGGATTTCTTCAAGATTTTTAGTGTATTTGCCCATTTTCCTTTTGAGAGCAACAAAGAATGACACTTGAAATAATAAAAACTGATGATGTATATCAATTCTGAAATGTTTTATCAAAAGTATTTGTAAAAAGAAAGGAAAATGCCTCATGTCATTGTCAAGGAACGATTTCATCTTGTCTGCATTAAATATATTGACATTTCAAGTTGAGGTTAACGGGCTTTGATTATATTTAGTTTTTCTTCATTTTTCAACTCTAGGGTTCATTTTATTTGCTAATGTCAAAAAATCTAACACAAAATATATGACATGGGGCCAAGAATAAAAAGAAAAATAAATCTTTTAAAGTTTTTTTTTAAAAATAATTCCTAGATTTCAATGAGTTTTTTGTTTTTAATTTTTAAAAGTCAGCCTTGTTATCTTGTCCACCCCCCCTCTCTCTTTTCCCCCCCTCACTCCCCCCTTTTCCACCCTCTCTCTCTCCCCTCTCTCTCTACCCCTCTCTCTCTCTACCCCTCTCTCTCTACCCCTCTCTCTCTACCCCTCTCTCTACCCCTCTCTCTCTACCCCTCTCTCTACCCCTCTCTCCCCCTCTCTCTACCCCCTCTCTCTACCCAACCCTTCCAACCCCCTCTTCTCTACCCCTCTCTTTCCAACCCCTCTCTTTTCCAACCCCCCCTCTTTCCAACCCCCCCAATCTTTCCTACACTATACCTACATTTTTGGCAAAAGTGCTTGAAGCAATGTAAGGCTACTATTTTTTAAGAACTTTGTCAGCTGTGGATTATTTGAAATGCGTGAAGAGAGAAAGGAAAAAAAAAAACACTTGCGTGAATGACGGATTTAAAAATGTAAGGAAAAACAAAACCCATTTTTTTTCTTTTTCTTGCTATTTTTGCTTAATTAAAAATCTCCTTGTCACCATTTTCATTCACACACATGTACACATACACAAAACAAAACCAAGTAAATGATCCCCCCCTCCTCCTTCATATTTTTATGATATTTTCACAAAGATCAAATCGTCTTGCATCTCAGACAACCTCTTCTTCCAGAAAACCATCTGTCATCCTGGAAAAAGAAAATTAAAAAAGAAAAAAGATATTAGTTAAAAAAGAAAATTATTTTCAGCTTCATAATATTTGTCACATTTGATGCAAGATGTCAAAAAGTTACTGCCTAATCACATACACAAACTCTATCTATACACACACACACACACACACACACACAATTTTTGCTCATATGCCAAAACTGTGTATTTATGTAAGAATCCATTGTGTGATAATGTATTTTGCATTGTTTGTTATAACAAATTTGTTTCTTGAAATACTTGTATTGTTTTACGAGCAACAATTATCATTGAAGTCTTGACAAAGATTTTCCCTCCCCTTTAATCTATTATAATGTATCCTTTTTATTGATAACATTTGTGTTAGAAAAAAAAATCTTACACACACACACACTTGTAAAGAAGTTTCCACATTCTTTTATCTGCGCTGTGTATTCCGTCTCCTCAAATAAAAAGAAAGAAGCATTTTGGCTTTAATGGTTGCAATAAGCATGAGAAAGAAAACTTCATAGATGCATTTATGTCTTATCAATTGGAAACGTTTTCTATTCTTGAGGTGACATCATGAAAATTAATATTTTGATTGTCACGAGTTTTCCTTCAATGATTTTGTTAAAAACATATTTCCTATTTTGAATGAATGTTTTGATTGCAAGGATTTAAAAACATTTTCCTTCCTTCACGAGTGAAACAGAAATGTGACCAGCATCTAACAACAATTCTGTTTGAATATTTCCGGTGGTAAAGTGTTGGGGGTTGGGTTGTTTTTGGGGGGTCTCAATTTGAAAGTTCTTTACTAAATGGGTCTACATTTGGATGTCTTCTCATAATTGCTTCTTGCGCTTAATTATGTCCCTTAATTTAAGGTGTGTGTGTGGGGGGGAGGGGTCAGTGTGCATTTATGAAGCATGGCTTTAACATGGTACAAACTCTATAAAATGTATAGAGAGTAAAACATGGCACAAGTTTTCGTGTTTAGGTTCCTCTGGGGGAATTACAATCATGAATGAAAGAAATTTATTAAATTTTTTTTTTTTTTTTTTTAATTGATGCTAACTTTACAGACTTAACCGTACACTTAATTTTGTGGCAGTCAAATTGAATCTCTCCCACACATACCCACACACATCTAGTTAAGCAACCTTTGTCTTGGTCAACCATATTTTCTAGTGTTTAAAACCTTATTTAACTAAGAAGCAAATATTTTGGACTTGAGCTTAATTGAAATGCAAGGGTCATCAGACTTTGGGAGCTGTGATGCCAGAAACTACGCAATATATAGAGAGTCATTCTGTGATTCTTAGATGAATAGACTGTCTTCTCTTCAATTTTGTTTTATTTAAAAATACGATAGGGTTTTTTTGATCCTCGTTGGGAGAAACAAAAGAACTCTGGACTTTTTCTTTTTTTGAACAGGAGGCGAAATACACAGTTGAAGAAAAATTTTATTTTTTAAATTGTTTTCTCTCTCTGCTCTCTCTCTCTGCTCTCTCTCTCTCTGCTCTCTCTCTCTCTGCTCTCTCTCTCTTTGCTCACTCTCTTTCTGCTCTTCTCTCTCTCTTTCTGCTCTCTCTCTCTCTCTTTCTGCTCTCTCTCTTTCTGCTCTCTCTCTTTCTGCTCTCTCTCTTTCTGCTCTTCTCTCTTTCTGCTCTTCTCTCTTTCTGCTCTTCTCTCTTTCTGCTCTTCTCTCTTTCTGCTCTTCTCTCTTTCTGCTCTTCTCTCTTTCTGCTCTTCTCTCTTTCTGCTCTTCTCTCTCTCTCTCTCTTTCTGCTCTTCTCTCTCTCTCTCTCTTTCTGCTCTTCTCTCTCTCTCTCTCTTTCTGCTCTTCTCTCTCTCTCTCTCTTTCTGCTCTTCTCTCTCTCTCTCTTTGCTCTTCTCTCTCTTTATTTTCTCAGAACTTTTGCATACATTTTGAAAATTTTCCACTTGCATTTAAGTGTCAACTCACATCTTTCATACATAATTCACCAGGGTTAAAAATAACAAAAACAATTATTATCTCAAATCCCTCGTGGCATTTGAAATTTTTTATGAAGTGACCAAAATTGTATTTGTGGCGATGTTTGGTTCAAAAGGAATTAGAAAGTTTTACACACACACATACACACACACACTTTTTCTCATGACTGAAACTTCCTAAATAGAAAAAAAATCAAAAAAACTTTTGTTTATTTTTTATTTTTTATTTTTTTTTTATTTTTTCAACTTTTTTGCTTCTCTGCACCCCATTTATCATAATGTCTGTTTTATTCTAACCCAAATATTGAAATCCCCCTATTTGGTATAGGGAAAGGACTTGGTTTCCAACATGAAACACTGCAGTCCAAACACCTTTTACAATGTGCATTTATGTAGCAAAAACCATGTAGTGGTTGGGTTTTTTCTTTTTGCCAATCTTTTTTTCTCTCTCTCCATAATATCCACTCAGATTTCCACTTTTTTCTTCTTCTTCTTCGTCTCTTATTCCCAATGCACAAAAGAAAAATTATATTTTCTTCCTATCATTTTTCATGGATTTCCTTCCGCTTTCTCCCACCCTTTTTTCCCCTCAAAATGTTTATCGATTTTTTAACGGCACAAAATCTTGACGTATTCTTCTTTTTCCTCACGTTGCTGTTTCAGTTTTTGTAAGCAAGAAACCTTGGGTACTGAAAGAAAACAAAATGATGTTCAAAAAAAAAAAAATATGGATGGCTGAAAAGCAAAAAGAAATCTGAGAAAAAAGAAAATGAAAAATTGAAAAATTGTCTGCTTTGTTTAGGGAGCTTGTTGAGTAAATGCGGCTTCTGTTTGTTTTTTTTTTGTTTTTTTTGTTTTTCGTTTTTCGTTTTTTTTTTTTTTTTTTTTTTTAATCTGATAAGAAAATTTAAGTAAACTTGTCCCCACCCCTCCTCATTGAGAAAATTTTGACTTAGAATTTAAAAAAAAAAAGTGACAAAACAATAATCCCCCCCCTTTCTCGCCTTAATGTTTCTATTTTTGAATGGCAGCAAATGAGTTAGTTTTTCTGACACCTTTGTTGTCCGAGAAGAGTTGGGACATTTACATATAAGTTTCATAAACTAAATGTCCCAACTATTATGGGACACAGGTAATTCTTTTTCTTTTTTTAAACCAGGAATGAACAAAGGTTTTGTCGGGTGTGTTAAGTGAGGCAGTGGAAAATGAAAATGGTGCTACATACACTTCTTTTCTTTTCTTTTTCTTTTCCCCCCCTCTATCTCCTTTATTCCCCCTTTTTTTTTTTTTAATTAGAGAAAGAATAATTTCTAAGCATCAGTCAGTGACTTGGCCTAGGAAAATCACTTTGAGACATGTAACCAGGGGCAGGGCAGGGAGTTGAGAAAGGAAAAATTAGGTAACAACAAGAACCATAATCGTATCTGATATGTTTTCAGAAGAGTAATTATGATCCCAAATTTTCTTTTGACAATTGAATCCCTTTTTTTTTCGTGGACTTGATGTTGGTTACAATATCTTCTTCTTTTTTTTTTTTTTTCCAATTTCTCTTCATTTCTCTTCATGGAGAATTGAAGCCATCCTCCTCTTCTTGATTGCCGAAACATTGGCAAAAATAAAAAAAATATTTTTGATTCTCCAGACGGAATTTGAAACGAGAACTAAACTTTGGCTCTCACTTTCTTCCATTTCCTTCCCTCCCACTTGTTTCTTTTTTTTTCTTCCTTTCTTCCATTTCCTTTTCTCCCCCACTTTTCTTTTCTTCCGTTTCCTCCCCCACTTTTTGTTTCTTTTCTCTCCCCCCCACTTTTGTTTTCTTTTCTCTCCCCCACTTTTGTTTCTTTTCTCTCCCCCACTTTTTTTCTTTTCTCTCCCCCCCCCTCTTGTTTCTTTTCTTCCCCCCCTCTTGTTTCTTCTCCCCCTCTTGTTCCCCCCCACTTTTGTTTCTTTTTTTTTTTTTTTCTTCTTTTTTTTTCTCCTCATCTCTTCCATCCCCACCCCAATTCTCTTTAAGATAGACTAGAATATATTGGAAAATTAGAAGTCAGTAGGAGGGTCCAGGGAGTGGGGGCATGGGATAATCCCAATGGGGCAAAGTCCGAGCAGATACAATTTATCCTAAAAAATAGTTCAGGAATGGATATCTTTATTTTTTATTTACACTGGGTTAGGCATGATATTGATTGAGCCTATGAGCAGGAATCTTGACATTAAGCAGTTGTATGACCACTGAAGTCTCTCCTAGTAAAATCTATCATACATGAATATCAATAAATTGTTTTCCATTTTTTTTTTTTTTTTTTGTATCTCTCATTATTATTATTATTGCTGATGATGATAAATCGTCCAATGGCAGGAATTGGAATATGGTGCCTACCAAAAAACAATTTTGTAATGAAGAGTTCTGGAACATTGTTTGAAGTTTATTGTTTTTTGTTTTTTTTTGTTTTTTTTTTTTTTAATTTCAAAAAAGAACTTTTCTCAAATCTACTCAGTCACTCTGAGATTTGAATCCCAATGCTTGCAAAATCGATTAATTTACTATGTTAATTCTCTCTCTGTCTCTTGTTGCCTATTTTTCTTCAGGGGTTGGGGATCTTCACTTGAATGGTAATTTCTTGCTTTCATTCTTGAGTTAGAAGAATTTACTTGTAAATGAAATGCGATTCCTGGAAGTGAAGAAGTTCAATATCAGTTTTATTTTTTTTTGTTTTTGTTTTGTTTTGAAGGAAATTTCCAAAATGAAAATTTAAATTGGCTAATCTCAAAAACATACTTGTAAAGCAATTGGAAATTTAATCTTAATATTTCAATGTTTTTTTTACGTCCTTGTTGGGACATTAAGGAAAGAAATGTATTCGCTATCTATTCGTCAGAAGAGATTGAAATTGAAAAAAATGAAATATTCTTTGTGAAGAAGCAAAATTATGAACAACATTGTTGGTTTTCTGATCAAACATTGGTGGACACTAATTCTTCAGAGTGATTTTTTTTTTTTTTTTTTTTTTTTTTTTTAATTCTTTGAAATTGAAACATTAGGTCAGTCAATTTTTTTTTTTTTTTTTTTTTTTTTTTCAGATTGGAATAACTGTGGAAATGCTTGTTTGTTGACAAAAATATCAATTCAATTACAGACATGTTTTTCTGAGTTCACCTTTCTGATAAAATTGACTGATAAGAATTCAAAACATCTTTTGATTTTTTTTTTTTTTTGATTTTTTTTTTTCTTTCACAAAGACTGCTGACCTAATTTTAGAATTGGCCAAATCGGCTTCTAAGTAAAATTATGTAGTTTGAGGTAAAAAATTCTAAACAATCACTTCAAACAGTAAAGAAGGAATCAGTTTACATATTACCATCAACAAAAATTATCCCCCACAAAATCAATTGACGCCCACCATAAAATCTGCAATTATTGGTTTCCTTTTTTTAAAAAAAAGGATTTAAAAAAAAAAAAAATTTCTAACTCATTAAGATCATATTTTTGAGATGCTGGGTGTTGATGCAAAAATAATTATGACAGTGTTACAGTTGGGCAGTAATGTGTAAGGACATTAAATGGGGGGTCAGTTTAATTATAAATAACAAAACTGATCCCTGCTCCATCCCACCCCAGTTTTTAATTCAGTTTCTTCAAATCCCAGACGTAGGATCGAGTGAACTTCCCTGATTTTTATAGGACCTCAAGTTGTCATTTAATTTCTTAAGTAATGAATGTATTCTGCCATTTTTCACTCCATTGTATATTTTATGACATTTTTGGGGAGGGTGTTCTGTTAAACTTATCCTGACAAACCCTGCCAAGAAATCAAATCAGGGGACATATTTTCATATGTTATGAGAAATGTTTTCTACCGAGCGTGTATTCTTTGCGTTTTCATAAAATACCTTGGTGATGAGGATCTTAGTGTAGGTAAGTTTATGAAATGACAGCTACTTAAATGCATGATTGGGGTGGGGGATAGGCACTCCCTGTCCCTCTGGCCCCTCTCTTTTTTAATTCATACTTTACTTTGGTCCATCAAGATAAGGTTGAGGGGGATGGGGAAATTAAAAAATGGATTTTGTCTCCCAGGCTCATCGATCAGTCTGCCCCCTATCCGTCCTGCGTGTGGGTCCTTCACTCTGCTCTCTCTACACTTCTTCTTTTCTTTCTCGTCTTCCTTCTTGTAATAAAAACCAAATGCTGTAGGTAAAATGAGTAATTTGACCCATTTTGATGTCAGTGTACCAGCCAATGTATACTTATATAACAGGCTATTCGTGAATTTCTTAAACTTGATTGGAAACAAAATTGTTGTTTAATTTTTTTGGTAAGGATGATTATTTTTTTTTTTTTTTTTAATTTATTTATTCGAAGAAAATTTATCAAAATTGCACTTTTAGCTGTGGGGGTGGGGGTTCTAAGAAAGCTTTGGTCTCAATAGAGAAAAACACAAATTCCATTTGAGCCAACTCCTGGTAAGCTTAAGAAATTGAATGATAATGGTACCAGGGAGGGGCTGAGGGTAGATCTCGTTCTTCCAATTTTCTTGGGTGTGTGTGTGTGAGTGATTCTAATTTATGAATCCTGAGCCAACTTTTCTGCTGCATCTCTTTCTTCCCAATTAAATTTTGTTCACTTGGCTGGACATTGAGGGAGGGGGGGGCGGTCATGCCTAATGAAGAAAGCAGTTACTTGTCGCCAATATTCTGTCTCTCTCTTCTCCGGCCATCAAGTTTCTTGGACGGGTGGGAAAATGATTGAGGAAAGATTTTTGCCATTTTCATTTATTTATTTATTTAATTTTTTTTTTTTTTAGTACATATCTACTGTCATTTTCAATTGAAGCTTCCTATTGCTATGTAAAAAATGGTTAACACAGCGTGGTTGGTTGGTACTGACAGTACAGACTCATTTCCTTTCCTATGTAAACAGAATGCAGGGACTCATTTAACTGAAAGAATTCCAACAAAGTGGCAAACCAGTGACAAGACTTTTTATTGATACAACACAAAGCAGAGGTGAATTCCCTAAATTTCTGTATTGGTTCCAAATTGCACTTAACTGTAGCCCCTTAACGATTGCCCTCAGAAATCCAAAGGTTTAATTTTGATTCCAAATCTTTTCCTCTTGTCTGTTCCAAAGTCTGTGGATTTCAATATCAGGGGAGGCAACTCTGCACTCCCCTTTCTTTTTTTTTTTCAAAAAAAAAAAAAAAATGCCCCCCTCCCCTTTACTCTTGAAACACATGGATCTGTTCTTGAAGGAACACTTTGATTTTTTTTTTTTTTTTTTTTTTTTTTTAAATGTTTATGCTTTTGCAATATTTCCTTTTATTGGCTTTGATGACCCTAGTTCTAACCAATCCGTGCTTCCCCACCCCATAATGAAATTGAAAATGACGAGGCTTGTCTGTGTAATTAAGTAGATTTTTAGGATGATCGGTTTAAATTTTTTTTTTCTCTAATTGATATTTAAAGAAAGAATTGTTTTGAACATATCTGCTGCTAGCACACATGCTCCATTCAGAATTCAGGTCTTTCCAAACTTATTTTATTGAGGCAGGTCAATTCCATGTCATCAGGGATAGCAAGTGTTAAATAATTAGTAATAATAATAAAAAAACAATTGTGTTGTTTGTTAATCTTTGTTAATGTTTATCTCCCTATAAACACCCAAAACGGGATTTTTATATATATAAGAAAAATATACGGAAAAAACAAACAAAAATCCTAATATGCAATTATGCTGTTTTAATGTTAATATAATGTCAACGTCAGACGTTTCGGTCTAGTAGACCATCTTCAGGATATATTCATAAAACATAATTAACATTAGACTATATTCAATTCAACATGAAAAGACGATGGCAATAAGAGTAAGACTCTCTCTCTCTCTATATATATATATATACACACACACTTATGTTCAGAATTTCAGACAGGAAAAAAAAAACATTCTATTCTCTATTGAATAATTATGTAGTTTTATTTATCAAGTTTAACAAAGTATTCTCTTTCTACGTTAACTGGAAGAATGTGCAAAATGGGAAATCGCCTCTCATTGCAGTTGACTGATTGTAGAGAAACTGGTTATTCAAATGCACACACAAGATGTGCGAATTGCAATCAATATATGCCACTGCTGAAACAACATTGTTTTAAGTTTTTTAATCTCTAAAAAAAAAAAAAACAAGTTTCTCAATTTTTAGGACTCCAACCCAAAATGCCAAATCGTGCATTGATTTAAGACTTTTTTGTCAATTCTCACGCTCTTTTTTTTTCTTTTGTATAACTGTAAGTATTCTAACCCCCCCACACACACATTTTGTAATTTTGTGAAGATTTTTCAATCAAAGAGACAGAGAAAGAAACAAAACTTGATTAAGTTGCAGGAATTACAAAACAAAACTTAATCCTGCAGCCATTCGTTGTCTTCCTACAAACCTTTTTGTTGTTGTAACCCCCCCCCCAAAAAAAAAGCACTTGCTGAAACTAAAAATAATTAGTTAAGTTTGGAGTGTGGAAGATGGGTGCAACAGAATGTTAATTTATTGTGAAAGAGTTTGATCCTAACTGGGTGCTCTTCTATTGTGGCCATGAACCAGACAGGCCTAAACTTAATAGTGTCTCCAGAATAGTTTTTCTTTGTCTAAAATTGTAAATTTAACAAAAAATAAAGTTTAGTTTTTGTCAGGCTTTCACCCCACCCACAAACCTCATTTTTATTGTCATGGCAACTACAAGAGAATGTATTTTTGAATGCCATTCTTTGCAATCAGAGATTTGAAGGTTTATTGCAAACTGTGTTTAACATTCACCTTTCTTGACATTTTTGTTTTTCTTTCTTGAAAACGAAAAACTATTTTTCTTAAAAACAAACTGATGGACCCCCCCCTCCCCTGCGCTCTTGTTAAAATTCCCACACAAGACACTGCCTTTGTGGGTGTGACTGACGTTTTGGGAGATGTCAAATGGAGTACCACCTGTCTGTTAATTAAGGGTAGAGCCTTGAGGTTGGTGCAACTGACTGACAGGACATGAGGTCCAGAGTTTGTACGTTTCTGTGGTGGTGGAAGGGGGGGGCGCTTTAAGAAAATTCTGATTTCAAATCTCGGCAACAAGTGACCTTTATAAAAACAATTTCCTTTTATAGTCGTGAAATCCTTTGAAGAAAAGGAATTTTTTTTTTGACGTATCCGCTTTTCAAAACTTGACATTAATTTTTTTAAATTTTTTTTTTAATGAACTTTGTTCCTCCATCAATTCGATTCTCAGTCCCAAAACTTGACATTAATTTTTTTTTATTTTTTTTTAATGAACTTTGTTCCTCCATCAATTCGATTCTCAGTCCCATGCCTACTTTCATTAAAGTGAAACCTTTTTAAACTCTAGCATCAGATTGACAAGAATTTCCAGACCTTTTTCTTTTTTCCAGAATTCCTAAAGTATTAAAAACACTTAAACTTCCAGATCTGTGGATCTTTTAATCCAAATCTATAAAACTTGTTTTCTTAATGTTTGTTTAGGACGTTGCGCTTTCATTCTTTTTACACACAGCCAAAAAAAAGAGAAAACAATTGATGTAACATATCCACTATTTTTCATTGTTTTTTTTTTTTTTTCTTTCCATCTGTTAGGATTTTGTCTGTTAATGGACGACAGATTCAGAAGCCCAAATTATTCAGCCAGTTATTTTTTTTTTTTTTTTTTAAGTTCAGCACAGGATCTTCAAGTGGAGAACGATAATGCATTCATCTGAATTGAAAAAAAAAGAAACCAAAACTTCTCACAATGTCCAGAAACTCTTCATCCAAAATCATTCAGAGAAATATTTCCAATGGCCTATTGTAATTTTTTAACTGTACATAATCTTTTTTATATCAAAATCGTAAAAAAAAAAAAAATAGAAAAAAAAAGAAAAACCACAGAAGTCCCAAACTTTTATAAACAGCTCCCTAAGCATTGCTGCTACTACCAACCTCGGATTGTCTTGGTTGTCGCAAGAAAAAGTGGGGGTGACTTTGCTTTAAACTCATCGACTGAGTGTTTTCTTTTTAACTCTGCTTCTTTCTTTCCCCAACAGAATTGCATGTTGATTTCTTGGTACTTTTCAAGATACACAAATCAGAATTGAAAGTTTTACCAATATTGGAATTGGTAGAAAAATCCTTTCGTTACTTGAAAATATTCATTTGTAAAGAGTAACAGAAACCATTGATGGAATCGAATGGACGACTTGCCAAAACCTAAACTTTAATCTAGATACAATCTCAAATAAAAACTACTGACAGAGAAAAGGAAAAAAAAAGGCCTGAAAGCAAAGTTATCTGCTAATTAAAGTAACATCAGTGAAACCCAAACTGCATAGACAAAAAAAAAAAAAATACATATATATCTGAAAGTTTGACCAGGCCAACAAATACTGTAATGGCATTCTTGTCTATTTATAGCCAACATTTCATTTCTTGATGCTTTTTGGACTGGACAGGTTTTGAAACCTCTGCTCTTGTCATATTGGCTCATGTTGTTGATGTTGGGTCATTCAATTATGACGTCAGTTTAGTAGGTTCAGTTCTCCTAGTAAAAAAAAAAAAAATGGTGATTCTGTGCCAAGTAATTAATGTTGGCCGTTCATTCCTTACCTGGATGCCTATCTGATAAGGCCATGTGCCAGACATGGCTGCAGTATCAAATAGAATTAAATTTACAATGGAAGAATAGGAAACTTAAAAAAAAAAAAAATACATTTACTTTTGTGCAACTGTTAGGATAGTCGTGGAGTTTTGGAGGAAGCAGCAAATTCACTCCCACTTGACAATACTTTTTAAAAGGACTGGCACGTTTTCGGGAAATGTTTTGTAAAACGTGTGTCCTTTTCAAAACTTGTAGACCCGCATTTCTAAATCCAATCAGTCAGTTCCAAGGTGTCACCTAAAGAAATATATATATATACAAATATAGTCGACAAAATCAAGCTATTTTTGGTTGGGTTTGGGGAAGGAAAGATTTTCCCTTCGGTTTATTTGACCCCCTTCATAGGGACCCTGACCCTTCCCTCACATTTTTTTTTCCCACCCACATGCCATCTTTTCATGCATTGTTGCCTTATATTTGTTAGCGGAAATCCATTGCAGATCGAATTTGTTTGAATGTTAAAAAAAAGAAAAATGGGTTAAAAGCAAAACTGATTGTGCAAGAACCCAAAATAGTCTAAAATGACTGTGCAGTCACCAATATTGATGCTGTTCATTTCTAGAGTAAAACCATATTGCAGCAACTTTCTTTGGAGAAACTAAAACATTGCACATCCAGGAAGTATGTAAATAGAAACCCTGATCATCAACAGGTTTATGACACACTTGTATAAAAAAAAAAAAAGAAGCAACCTTTTCAGCTTTGTCTTTTCAAAAGATTTGTTCTTTTTAAATCTACACAATTTTTTTGTCATTTGAAATTTTATCTTGACTGAAGAAACCAAAAATAAAGATTTCAGATTGGATTTCAGTCTAAATCTGCATTTTGGAAACTGTCTTGCTTTTTGTTTGTTTGTTTGTTTGTTTGTTTTTTTCTACTTTTCAGCATGCATGTTGGGATCTTGTTTAAAAAAAAACATCATAGACTGAAAAGAGTTGCAGGAGATTAGGTAATAAAATAAAATTCAGAAAAAACATAAAAAAAACAAACAACAACGGAAATAAATTTAGTGATATTTTCAGCCTCACTGGTGTCCGTGCCTCTCTCTAGTCTAAGGAAATGAGGAAGTCTATATGTTGGACATGCTTAGCAATTAGCTCACTAGTAAACAAAAATCCAAACATGACATTTCCATCATATATATATATATATATATATATATATATATATATTAGTGTTTCAAAAAGAATACGCCAAAATCATTACACTGTTTTTTTCAGGTCTATA